>CAEGAD010092544.1:0-10142 GCA_903067055.1 Poeciliopsis paucimaculata | reverse complement strand
CAAGGTGAGGCAGGCAGTTCTCCTGCCTCATGGCAGGGGGCGCTCTCTCATGATCCCAGACATTGTGACTCCACAACGGCAAAGTAAGAAAGTAACAGCGAGCTAGCCATCCATGGAGCTAGCCATCCATGGAGCTAGCCATCCATGGAGCTAGCCATCCATGGAGCTAGCCATCCATGGAGCTAGCCATCCATGGAGCTAGCACAAAATTAATAGTATCTACATGTCCAAGTTTGATTGAGTTAACGGAATGATTCTACGACATGGCATGTAAAAGAATTGTCTTTTTGCCCTCCAGCGCAAAATTTCTTTATGCAATAACATGCAGGCGGCCCATATTTGTAAATCTGATTTTGATTAAGTCAGTGCCTCACCAACTATGAACCTGACCGCACATCACTGTAAACATAATAACAGAGGAAGCTAAACACATACTTTTCAGATCTTGATATTAAAATATTTTAATGGTATGTATCACTAAGTTATACCTGACATATTTTTAATTCACATAAACCCACCACCCTAATGCTTTCTCACTTCTCCTCTTTTTCTCCAGCCGCTTCTGTCGTTTCTCCTCCCTCAACCTGGCTTCCTCCTCCTCCTGCTGCTGCCGACACTTGTGAAAGTTTTCCACCACCACACCCACAAACATGTTGAGCACAAAAAAGCTCACAATGAGGAGGAACGAGATGAAGAACAGCAGCATCCAGGGGTTATTGTTTCTTTTTGGCTGTAAAAAAAAACAGAGTAAGAGAAGAAAGGAGAGGAGTTCAATTGAACAGGAGGAGCAAGGAGTGAGTAAAGTGGGGAGCACAGGAGAAGAGGAGATTGGGAAAATGTAAACAAGAAGACAATGTAAGTCCTTACTCAGCAGTGAAACTGCCAGCACTGTCACATGTATTTGTCTTTACCTTTTTCCCCTCACACTTCCTCAGCTCTCTTCTGAAACATTTCTACTTCCCTTCAGTCAAACACTCAGATTCAAAGGAGTGAAAGACTAAAAAAATCAACTGTCAAAAACCTTTGAATGCCTCTGCATTAGCCAGTGCTCTCCTCACCTGCTGGTCCACCCCAACAACGTCCAGGCCATCATACATAATGCTCACCCAGCCATCCTTACAAGACAGCACGAAGAGCGACATCAGTGCCTGGATGAGTGAGGTAAGTGGAAATCAGTGCCATCAGTTTTCCACTTGCATGTGTCAAAGCAAAGATGTGTGGAGGTGTGACAAACCTGTCCAAGGTTGTCAAAGTTGTATTTCCGTCGTATCCAGTGATAACCCGCCTCCAGACACTCGGTTTTGTTGGTGATATTGCTGACATTTAGCCCGTCACAGTAGAAGAATTTGCCTTTAAAAAGCTGCACCCAGAGAGGCGAGAGTGCACAAAGAAACATTTAACTCTGATTCCAGGATCAGTTTGGTTGGGCGACAGCAAAATGCAAAGCAATGTCTCATAGATTCACATTTTGTTACAAAGGCTCTCTGCACACTCACTGTAGAGTCTGCTCTTATCACAGAGTAACTGTATTCTTAGAAATAAGACACTAAATGTCATCATTAGCGCATCAAGAATTCATCTCTTCAGCAAACATTAAATGAGAATATTTGCATAATGTAAGGAGACTTAAAAACTGTAAACTAATGTATACTCCTTTGAACCTTTTCACATTTTGTCATATAACAATAACTTTCAGTATATGTCACAGACTAACTCAAATTAGTTTAGAGTAAGAAAGATGAAATGCGGTTTTAAAATTGTTTTACAAAGGAAAATCTGTACATTTTATTCAAACACATTTCTATTATCAGATTAAATAAAATCTTGTCTAATTTAATCATGAATATCAGCATCAAAGATTTATTATACAACACACATTAAGAAAAGGCAGACAGGGCAGGAATAAATCTGTGAAATATTCAGCATAATTTCTTCTGAATATATACTACTCACAAAAAGCTAGAGGATTTTAAACGGAGCCCCCAGGGGACACCGGGGATTTTTTCTTCTTTTGGGCAATAGGTTTTGCGTTGTCTCACAATAATGTACTGATCAGTTCATGCAGCATAAGTGAATACTGTAAGCTTTTCTTATGGTGGCCATTGTACTTCAATTATATAGGGTTTTTGAAAGGTTTTCTCATGTTAATATGAATACAATGTTAATATTTGATTGTGAAATATCTGAAGTTTTAAATCTTTTTGTTTATGATAGAAATGCACTACAGACCTATGATATAAATGGAAACTTTCCATAGGTAGGAAAGAAAGGAAAAATATATCCAAACTATTGGGACTATTTCTGAGTTATTTTCACTGGGTAATAAGTCATCTGACAGTTTTGATTGTGTCTTTTTGTGTTGGTAGTCTAAATGTCATGTCTTTTTGCTAACATACAGAACACAATCAGGAGATCAGGAAATCAGATAAATAAAGTTTATTTTGACAGTGATGAAATGTGAAATTGTGTGGTTCTTGTCCTGTGGATGGAGGCCGGGGTCATCGATACTCTGAATACAATGGGAGTTGAGATGAAGAAGTATCAGACAAATGAACTTGAGAGGAAAAATGGACTGATCTTGCTCGGTGTGATGATGCGTTTCCAACAGGGGGAATTACTGTGGTCTCTGGGGTGGTGGTCTTTTTACAGGGTCCTTGAGATGATCTAGGTTCCAGTGTGAGATCCAGATGGTGAGTTATTTGGAGGTAGATGGTAGAGGCGGACAGGTGAGTTCTTGAGAGGCAAGGAGCAATCTGACTACCAGCCTCTGCTGAACAATTCTTCAGCAGAGGCGGAGAGAGACTTGGGTAACCAGTGGGAAAATTCACAGTGTCATGAGGGGAAACCAGAAAGCCAGGAACTTGGTAAAATCCACGAGGAAACACCTGAGAGGAAGGCAACAGAAAAATATTACTAGAAATAATCTCAGAGAAACTCAGAAAGCTAACTTAGAGGGGCCCAGAGTACCATAACTGGCAAACATTCAGGCATCGAAGTGCTGGCAGCCTGCTCCCTTAAATGATGAGGAGATAGATCACAGGTGCGCTGACTCAAGTCAGCAGACACGTCCTCCAGGTAGTGCAGTCGTCTAGTGGATGACGAGGGAAGCAGCAAACAAACAGAAAATCCCCACAAAGAGCAAAAACCCTGGTGCCCAACACTAAATGGTAAATAAAGGGCCATTTTCATGTGCAGTTCCATCTCAACCTTGTGCAAACAGACAAACATGCAGTAAATACATTAATTTTCATTAAGTTTTTTTCACCAAAGAGTTGATACATGTTTCACAGTGTAAATGTATATATATTTGTTAAATTGACATATATGACTATACAAAATAGAACAGCAAATATTCCAGTAAGCATATTGCAAAGGAATGCAAAACTTTTGCGAGGATAACACAAAAGAAACGTTTTTCCCCATGTCCCCTAAAGGACTCTGCACTTTTACCCAGAAGTAAAATTTTAGCATGACCCTACATTGTCCTCAAACCTTTTCAGGCAACATTAATGTGTTGTTCTCTAAACTTTTGAATTCATTTGCCTAACTGTTGAATGTTTTAGTACTTTGTGCTAAATAAAGTATCTCCTTATTAGTTCTCTAATAAGGAGCTTAAGGACAAAATTCACAAGTGTTTGATCCATGGCTTCACCAATAAATGAACTATCAGAACGGGTATAGTTGAGAATGAGAACACCATGTTGTTCTCATGTCCACATCAAGATGAGACTTAACACTTGAGCATTAGTACCTCGTCATGACGAGGCTTCAAGCAGGATGTTCTCAGACTGAAGTGGCCACTGAAGTCAGTGTCATCAGCAGGTTGAGTTTGGAAGAGTCAGAGAGGTATAGAAGTGGACGTCCTTCACCCTCATCCCCCACTGATGCTGGTTTTATCATGAAGCGGATGATAAATGCCACTTAACTCCAGACATATACAAAGTGAGATGCACCTAGGTGTCATGTTAGGTCATTTGAAACCGTTTACATAAGTATGGTCTGCGTGCTGCATGACGTGCAAGGTTACCTGACCTCACCACCAGACAGAGGTATCATTATCTCTAGTCCAGTGTAAGGCCAGGGAGCGTTTACACTGGACCAGAGACCAGTGGGGCTCAGTGCTGTTCTCTGAAAGGTGATTCATGCTGACCAGAAAGGATGGCTGCCACTGATGTTGTAGACGTCAAGAACAGCGCTATGCAAATTGTTGTCGATCAGACTTTGATGTTGGAGGTGGTGTAATGTGGCCAGGTTTGTCTAATCAATGCAGAAACTGCCATTCCCTTTGTGAACGATACACTGACAAGCACATACAACCAGAATAATGTCATTAATCCAGTCCAGAATGAACAACACAGGCCTAATTTCATCTACATGGACAATAATCCTGCATTTTATCAAGGTGGCATCATTAGGGAATGGCTACTGGAGACTAAGGTCCTTTGAATGAAGTGGCCTAAACTCTCTCCAGACCTACATCCCATAGAAAACCTCTGGGATTTGCTGCATTGCTGTGTAGAGGCTTGTATATCTGTAAACCAGAATATTAGTGACATTTGGGTTGCCCTTCAAGAAAAATGGGATACCACATGTCTCAGCAGACAATATCGACTTGTGAACAGCAAGCTTGACATTGTCACGCTGCAATTGATGGTTGTCTCAGTAATGCCACATTTACTGAGACAATGAGATTTGTGTTACTACATGCTCTTAAAAGCTGTATTTTAACAATGTATCATTGTAAAGAAGCATTAAACTTTTTCCATAAATTTTACTAAAAAGTCAAACATCTCAAAATCTTTGTGAGTAGTGTATATTTTTTCCTTATAATAAAATTCAACCTGGAGAAACTCACAAAGAAAGAGTTGCGGTTAGAAAGTTTTATTTGACATGAATGAATTAAAGATTTGGCGCTCTGTCCCAGATTCAAGACATGGGCATTGTGAATCGCAGTAAAGTTGGATGAGCTGATTAGGATGAGGATTAAAGACGTCTTCCCCAGGTGACCTGGACACTGGTAGTGGAGGCCGAAGAGCGGATGAAATCCTGGAGGAGCCAGAAAAACAAAGGTGGAGAAGGGGCCAAGGTGGGCTGAAGCTTGGCAGGTGAGCAGATGGAGTCATGGACCGAGGGCCTTATAAACAGCGGCTTGCTCTATGATTATCTGTGATGAGGTATGGTTTGATCAATTAAGCTCCTCTTCCTGATGTCTTGATATCCTACCCACAACTTTCCTTAAGAAAGTTCTGTCTGTCATTCCATCTGATCGGATTCAAACAGTAAAATTATCCTTCTAATCAAGTGTTTCCCCCCAGGGTTTAAAAACAGCAGTTATCAAACCACTGATGAAAAAGAACAATGTGGATAAATCACGACTGCAGAACAGGCAGTCTGATCTCCAGGCTTCCATTCATCAGCAAAATTATTGACAAAACTGTTTTAATAGTTAAATACCTTCCATAGCCAAACACATTGATGTCTTTCAGTCTGGTTTCTGTGATCACCAAACTACTGAGACTGACCTGGTCAAAGAGTTCATTGACATCCATAAATACAATCAGTGTGGCTGTCAGTGCATCTATTGGCATGGTGAGCATGATATGAACACTGTCATGGTCTGGAGACTGGAGAGTTGGACTCAACTCAGTCCAACCCAACTGAACTGGTTAGAGTCTTACATAAAGAACAGCGATTTCATTGTTTCAATGGATATGTTCTCATTGTGAACAGAAGTCACATGTGGTGTACCCCAAGGCTCAATCCTAGGATCCCTCCTCTCAATCAAACAATCAAACTTTATTTATATAGCACTTTTCAGCAACAAGGCATTTCATAGTGCTTTACATCATAAAAATACAAAGTCATAGAACACACAGTCGACAATTTAGTCATTATATTTTGTGAATTCCCATCAACACACATCAGATTTCATTAATTATATTTAAAAAGCAACTCCAAACAGGTAGGTTTTTAGTCTCGATTTAAAGGCACTCTGTGTTTTGACTATTTTTCAATTTTCTGGATGTTTGTTCCAAATTTGTGGTGCATAGAAGCGATCGCTGTTTTTCCATGTTTCATTCTGGTTCTGGGGATGCAGAGCAGAACCAGAAGACTTGAGAGGTCTGGAGCAGATCTTTAATATATTATGGTGCTAAGCTGTTCAGTGATTTATAAACTAACAATAATATGTTAAGGCCTACTCTCTGAGCTACAGGGAGTGAGAAGTGATGCTCTATCTTCCTGGTTTTAGTGAGAACATCAGCAGCAGCATTCTGGATCAGCTGCAGACCTGTGAAGACACTGTTAATTAATATGACTACAGATAAACCCATGGATGAGTTTCTCTAGATCTTGCTGAGACATTAGTCCTCTAATCCTGGAAATGTTCTTCATGTGATATGTTGTGGGGGGAAAATTACTACAATTTAACATCTGATGATCATGTTATGTTAAATGCTTGTGAACTCTCATCAAAAGAACCTGTTTGAGCTACAAACACACAAGAATGGAAGTTATTTTGCTGCAGCTGCAGGGGAGCCAGATTGTTTCCCATGTTTTGGATTCCTTATCCCTGGTATAAAACTTATGTGTTGATTCTGCCTGGGGGAGCTTTTCATTCAGAACTTCATTATTGACTGTCTTACAAGCTCTCTGTATTGTTCACAATATACAAATAAACCTGATTAAGTGATTTAACCTAACAGTTCTTGGAAATTATTTTTTTCCACAACATTAGCACCGTAATACATTAAAGATCTGCTGTTGTTGTATCTACCTTCCAGATCTTTCAGGTGTCCTGGTTCTGGTTCTGCTCAGCGTCCAGAACCAGAACCAAACGAGGAGCTTCTATGCACCACAAATCATAATAAATAAAACATTGGTGAATATGTATGATGTGCATTGATAATGTTTAAGATAGTACTCATCGAAATATTATGTTTGATACTAGTTTCTCAAATTGGTGACTGTATGAGGTTTTTATGACTTTAGTGATTTTAGGATGTAAACATAAAAACATCATATCCTTTCTGGGGCTAACTGTTCAAAGCAGTTGGTGGGCTAACTGCCTTTTTGCTGAACTGTGCTATACAAATAAAATTGATTAAATTATTTTTTATTTTAAATAAAATTGATATAGAAATTAAATATTAGTAAGTTTCTTTTTTGAGAAATAATTCAAAATGAAGCTTTACTCAACAAATGATTGATGATGGTTAAAATCCAATTCAAAGAAAACATTCTCAGCACAATCCTTCTGTTGAGTCACTGCTTTTTAATTACTTCAAGGAGTCTTTTGCATAATCAGCAACTCATTTGCATTTACTCACAACTTTCTGCCTCAGTTTTTATTACCTGAAGCCTTTCTTAGCTGTGCCTCATTTATTTTAAAGCCCTCAAAGCAGCATCTTTCTTCTAGCAGCCTTTTCGGATGAAAACTATAACATTTGTAATTTTATCCAAAACAGAAGGTAAACAACAATAAACAACATGTGTTTACCTGCACTCCCAGAATTCCAAACACGATGAAAAATGCACAGCAGATGAGAACAATGTTCCCAATGGGTCTAAGAGATGTGATCAGGGTCTCAACAACCAGTTTCAAACCTGGAGCTCGACTTATCACCCTGAAAAACACAAAAACACTTGTGTACAGTGCCGTGAAGAAATATTTGCCCTCCTAAAAATTTCTTCTGCTTTCATTTTTTGCTTCTTGGTTTTGTTTGTCACTTTAATGTTCTAATTCTAATATTAGGCAAAAAAATAGCCAATTACAGATTAGTATGGAATAAGTTTAAAAAACATATCTGACTTTGGGACTCCAGCAAGAATGATTACCGAATGATTTAATTAGTCCAAAATGTCCCACCAGTTCCCTCTGTGTTGACCTCTTGACTCTGTCAGCATCTCAGGTGTTTCAAAAGGCACCCTATTAATACATTAATCAACCATGATTTCATAAAGAAATCATGGAAACTCCTTTTTAACAGGAATCAGCCAGGTCACTCTGTCACGGTAGTCCAAAATGCACTAGCATAATTTTTAACAGGTCCAAAGAAACGAGAGCACATTTGAAATTTGAAAACTTAGTTTTATATTTACTCTATCATGGATGGATGTTTCAATGTGTTTGATGAGCCAAAATATTAAAGTGAGACAAAAAATAAAAAGGCAAGAACAAAACATCTGCCAAGGTCAAATACTTTGGCACAGGCTTGTAGTAAAACAGAAGAAGTACTTCAGGATGTGAGTGTAGTAGACACACGAGAAACTGTTCCATCATCCTACCTGAGCGGCCGCAGGGTCCGAAGCAAGCGAAGCACTCGCAGCATGCCCAGGATTCGATTTCCACCTTCTGATGCCATGGAGACCAGAATGTCCACCAGGGACACAAAAACCAGTACGCCGTCCAGAATATTCCAGCTGCTCTGCAGGTACACACCTTCTCCAAAGTATAGGCCCATTGCTACAACCTGGTGACACACACAGATCCAACTGAATTACTTTACAATAAAAAAAAGTATGAGACATAAAAGCTTCTCTGGTCCCCATCCAGGAGGAAAATTGACTCTTTTTATGAGCAAGATTAGAAAAAGTCGGATGAGTGAAATGCTTGTGCAGTAAAAGGGTTCTGTTATGGTTACCTTGATCATCATCTCGCCCACAAAGATGACAGTAAAGATATAATTAGACACGCTGAGAAACATTCGCTCCTGTGACAAACACACACACAGGCACATGTATGAGAGAATTCACTGACACAAAGCAAGAAGCATTTGTCATTATAAAGGTAATGTATCCAAGTAGCTTTCACTTTGAGCCTGGACAGAAACATGATACATAATGAGCAAAAGAAAGGCAAACTTAGAATCCAGAGAAACTCTTTTGTTAATGTAGTGAAACTACTCATTACCTTAGCTCAACATAATCAGAACAAGAATCCCTACCAGTTTATAAATCACGGACTACTTATTCTTAGACATGGGGTTATAGTTTGTTTTATTTTTTTTCTTTTGCTCTTATTTTGGTTTGTTGTTTTTTTGTAGTTTCTTCTAATCATGTAAAGTACTTTGAATTGCCTTGTTGCTGAAAATATGCTATATAAATATAATTATCTTACTTTACTTACCATAGCCGATATAGTGGACACAAAAGTGAACAAACGTGATCGCTGGTCTCAAACTAAGATCGCATCTGCTACAAACAAGTAATCCCCAGTTTGTGCAGACGGAAAGATTGTCTTTTTCCTCATTATCTTCAGCATGTGGTAAAACCTTGTGCACTTAACAAGCACACAAGGCAAATGAAATAGTTCTCTCCAATAGAGGAAACTGCACTTTAAAGAGATTATATGTTTTTTTAAGACCTTCCCAGTATGGGTTAAATTCTTCTGTGAGCACCTCTCATAGCCAATACTGTGTAATGACTTTACGCCACTTTAAATGACTTCTATGTCATTCACCATGACTAGACAGTGTCACTGCAGTGACACTGTCTAGTCATGGTGAAATGAACCAAATTAATTTCACAAGTTATCGACTAATTTCAACTAAAGATGAATTCTTAATCAGAGGTTTCAAATAGCTTAAAAAGAAGAGATACCTTGCAATATATATAATAAACAGAAAATGTATGGAAAATAAAGGTCTTTACAAGACATGATAAAAAGAAACATCATTGATACAAACTTCCAAAAGCAATTAAAAATTAACAATTTTGAAATAGTTTAAATAATTTTCTTGGCCTCCTATGGTAATTAGTTACAGTAGAATAGCTTTACAAATAAATGTCTTGAATAGCAGCTACCTTTAATAGCACATATCTCCAGCCATATTTTAACCTGTTAAGATCCCTTAATATGCCATCATATATTTATGAAACACAACTCCATAAATGGTCAGGGAAGCAAATAGTCCAGAAAACTGCCTCTCATGCCTATTGCTAGTGATGCTGGATTCATTTTTGAGGTGGGCGGGCAAAGGGGTGTTTCATCACATCTGTTACGCACTTTGAATGTCAGGCATGCACACTTGTTCAATTGATATGATGGCATCTGTCAATCAATTCAGTGGCTTTGTCACAATTTGTACCGAAGTAAACAGTAAACATTCCTTACCTGGAGGACAACGTTTATGGGGTCTACC
>CAEGAD010092543.1:0-133812 GCA_903067055.1 Poeciliopsis paucimaculata | reverse complement strand
CAATCCGGCTCCCCTCGTGCTCTACTTCGGGCCGTCCCCCGGTTTTTTTTTTTTAAACAAAAACATTTTTTTGTTTTGTTTTTTTCAAAAAAAAAAAAAAAAAAAAAAAAAAAAAAAACAGAGAGAGACTGTATTCCAGTTGACTGTGCCTCCAGTTTAGACTTGATCACATTGCCAGTGTATTCTTAAAAGATTTGAGTGAAATGTTGTGTTTATTTGTTTTGTGATAGTAATGTAAAAAATAAATAAATAAATAAATTTTAGTATATCGCAAAGCCGTTCCAAATCATACGCTGGCCAAAGAGAGGCGGTACAAAGTCGGCTCAAGTGCTTCACCAATCATTAAACAAGTCACAAATCGTTGTTTGTCAAGGGCCATCATCCAATAATTGTTTCAGATCAAATTTTGTTTCTAGTCCTAATCTCTACTTATCAAGGCAACTTTAATTAGAAGGTTGGATTAACTTCATTAAAAGACCAATGCGTTTTGGTGTTTGACTTGTAGAAATTTTCTCGTTTCATAATGCATAGCGGCTGATCGCTATGCATTATGGATGTTTCATGTTTCATCCTGTCCACTAAACATTTAGCCATTTTTGAGGAGGGGGTACCTGAAAGTGATCTCTGCTCTGATAACTGATAAAGCCTCTTGTGCTGTAGTGACTTCGCGGGCTACCGTTGCATTGTGGGGAATGTAGTGTTGGTGCGTGCAAAACGCCAGCGGGCCGCTGTGGCCTGCAGGCCGGTTCTAATAGTAATTAAATATCATCCAGGGGGCCACAGATAATTAATTTGCGGGCTGGATGCGCCCCGCCGGCCTTGACTTTGACATATGTTCTCTAATGGATGCCATTTTTGCCCAGACTCTGTATTATTGCCAAATCATGAACAATTGTGCTATTGGAATGTTATTAGCAAAGATTGGTTGCTTGGGAGGTCAGAGGTGTGGTTTTGGACCTGCTGGTGAACCAAAGTTAACATATGAACTTCATTTGTTTCAGTTTATTATTCACAACGAGAAATTAACTAAATAAGACAAGTTCCTAATTTGGCCTGTCTGACATTAATCAGTCCAAATATGCAAAGAAAAAAATACTCTTCAAAGCACTGTATGTATATACTCAAGCCTGTTTGTATAATTTTGTTTTTTGTGGATTAGAGAAAATCTACATTAGAGCAAAACTTGGATACCCATTTCTTCTTTTTAGAATTCATTGACTCCATGTTGTATCATCATCCCCTCCTTGAGAAAGGGCGGTTCTATTGCATCATGAATATGAATATGTTTTCTACCCCTCTGACAAGTGTGTGTAAACTTGTGGTAGTTCACACAGGCGGACAACAGAATTCAGTTGAAGAAAAATGTCTTCTGACCATTGTAGAAAAAAAGAATGAGTGGTTGCTATAGAGATGGTAGGGTCAGTTTCCTGCTTTTATTTACAGTTGGTCCAATTTTGTTGTCTAAAAACAGTAACATGACACTGGCCAGTTTAGAACAGTTTCACATTAAATGGGAACATTTTTAAAGTAGCACTTTTGACATTAGCATTTGTCATTTTTTCTCTTTTCCCTGCTTGACTCAGACACACACAGAGCTACTATGGAAGATGAATGCGCCGTCGGATGGGCAAAACCCCGGAGTGAAACAACTGAATCTAATATATTCTGACATTTATAAAGCAGCCTTCAAACTGGTCATGATTTAATCATGGCTACTACACGCACATACACACACACACACGCGCACCCCCGCACGCAGTCACACAATTTAAGCAGTGTGTACAAATCATGCTGTACAGATGTAGAAGATGTGAGTTGCGAAGGAGATTTGTGTAGGGAGGGAACATTGCCATGTTTGCTAAGGCACCTCTCAGTAGCCCGGTTGATGAAAATGCTAAAGTCAGTTAAAGATGCAGGATAGAAATTTTATAATAAAAACTTTTTTTTACATATTTGCTAAAATTATCATTATGTTGAGACAGTGTAAGACAGATAATCTGAAAAAAATCTAACTCCTATGCTGTCTCCCAGTGCTAACTTAAATACATAATGCAGTTACAAACAACCAATCCGGGGGTTGGCACACAAACGTTTGGCCTGTCTGTCTTCTTTCCACATGATCGTCTGGAAAAAAGTCCCACAATTCCCCTCTTCCTTCCCCTCGTTGACGTCCACACGGCGTGTAGTAGCTGTTCTGGACGGCCTTCCCCTGCAGCACGGCGAGCTGCTCACCTGTTGAACGCTGCATTTTCTCAGCCCACCCAGTCACCCGGAATAAACATGTTCTGAAACACGTTTAAAAATGAAACACAGCGATCCCTGTGAACGACGCATTATGGACGCCGTAAATCCTCTTCTATGCACTACAACTGCAGCTGCATGAATCAAATATGCTGACTATGATTAAATGATAGCTAGAGAGAACAAGTTGCTCTGTGGTTGGTTCTCATTTGGGCTGCTTGTTCAGGCCTTCATGTGGTTGATTTCTCTGACTAACGGGGCCAGAAACTGGAAGTAAATGTTCCTCAGCCGATGCTCTGCTTGGGTTTGTTGTCGTTTTGTGTTTCTGTATTTGTTCACAGGAGTGTAGCATTAGCAATTTGTTGCATCTTTGCTTTCCACTAATTATCAATGCAAAATGTGAAACAAAAAATCATCTCAATTTCAGAAGAAAGATTTATGTACTGCACATTTTGCTATTACAGTAGCAACAAGTTATGCTGAAACAAGACAGCAGGTTATCCAACTTTTAAAGAATGAGTTAATTTGTTACACAAAATCAAGTTAAGTTTATGCAAGCAAATATATTAAGGATAAGCTATCAAACTTAAAACATTACATTTGGCAAACTTCATGTGAAAAATTACCTATATATTTTTTTAAAGGTGCAGCTCCATTCTTTTTCTTTATCTGTGTATAAGGTGAAATGATACCTTATACGGTGCAGCCTCCATGCTGTATATAGAATAGAACAGAATAGAATTCAACTTTATTGTCATTGCACTGTCACAAGTACAAAGCAACAAAATGTAGTTTGCATCTATCCAGAAGTGCTATACAGGATATAAATATTTATAAACAGGTGTACAAAGATAAGGTAAAACAGAGAGTAATTGTAACGTGCTATAAAATATTTTGTATAAATATAGATATGAGAGCTATGTACATATTATACAGATTATGCAGATTATACGGAATATACAGGAATATTAGGAATGGATTGCATATGTGTTAGTTGTTTTATAATACAAAATAAATAATGGCAAATAAGACTTACAAATATAAATTAGTGGTGAGATTTCAACTGCAGGGTCTGAAATTACTACAGACTCTGCTATCCTCCTGGCATAGAAGCAGGAGGAGGAGCTAAGCATTGTCAGTCACACTCGTGTACGCGCTTCTCAATGTGCTAAAGGTGGAAAAACAACTCACTGTTCCACGAAAACTGTTTGTCCACCGTCATCAGTGGTAGAAAAAAGAAGGATGGAGGGGAGGTGAGTGGGTGTACACAAGGGTTATTGACAGCACTAGGACACTCTTTGCCTAGTGCTGTCAATAACTAGGCACTAGGCAAAGAGTACACACAGATCCCTGCACACTCACAGACAAACACACATATCTGACTTGGACTGAGTGTGTTTGTGAAATTAGGTGAAGTCAGAAATGTGCCGACGGTGACAGAACATGTCAACTCTGTGTGCTTGATTGTGTGTCATTAAAGGTGTGTGGGTGTGGGTGTGTGTGTGTGTGTCCAGAGATGACTAAGCTGTCTTTCTTCCTATTTTTCACCATATTTACCCATCTTTCACCTCTGTGTTTCCCCTCTCTCTTTTTTTTATACTTTCTTTATCTTGTGTCCTTCTTCCATCTCTTCCGACCCGCTCCATTTCTTCCTCTGCTTCCTGTCATCTCTCTAAAGGAAACACAGGAGCAGACAAATCTAAGATTTCCTCTGTGAACAATAAAACATACTTGTAATGTCACTATTCCACCCAGTAGGCCGTCACAGTTAAACGTCCTCAAAGCGTAGTTATTTATTACACTAATAAGCTGCAGTTTAAAAAGGCAGAAAGGCAGGGGGAGCAGGGAGGAGATGAAGGAGGAAGTGGCATGGAGGCTGCACTGGTTTTGGGTCGCATGGAACATCCCTTTGATGTCAAATAAACTAATGTCAAATAAAGGATCTATGAAAAGTATTCACCCCCTTGGATATTTTATCACTGTTTATTGCTGCTACAAGTCAGTCATGATCAAGAGATTTTCCTTTTTTGAAAGAAAATGTACCCCAAAGATTTTAATGTCGAAATGAAAACCGATTACTACTAAATACAAAAAATGACTGCATAATTATTCACCCCCTCTAAAGTAACTGAATGAGAGGAACAAGTGCAGTGAGTGTCTCCAGTGATTGCAGAATGTAGACATTGATATTGGCAACCAGTATCCATGGCAACCATTACAGGATGGAGACTAAAGAGCTCTGAAACTAATAAAGAAAAGGTTATTGAAAAGTGTCAGTCAGGGGATGGGGACAAAAAAATTTAAGGTCCTGAATGTTCATGGAGTTAAGTTCAGTCAAAATGGAGGTTTTTGGCCATCAGACAAAACGACATACACTGACAAACTATGGCTTCAGAGAACATTAGTTTCCAGGAAGGCAGCAACCTGAATCTTCTAGCTAATGCTACACAGAGATGGCCTGGAGAAAACAAGGTGGATGTCCTGGAGTGACCCACCCAAAGCCCAGATCTCAATTCAATGGGGAATTAGTGACAGGACACAAAAATAAGACAAAATTTCAATGAGAAATCTGAAACTAAAGCATTTTAAAACACTAACTGACACTGACACTGACTTGGTACAGATATTTTGGATCCTCCCCATATGTATAAACCAAACTTGAGGGCCAGCAGGTATCCCAAGAAGGTCGCCAGTTCATCGCACAACAACACTAACATATCTCTTCTAACTTGAAAAATGAAACCATTTTGTTTTCTCCAACATGTGCTGTGTATTAAAAACCCTCCTGCTACCTCCATTCCATCTGCATCATCAAACAAGTCTGATTTAGAGACATTATAAAATCAATAGTCTGCATTCCTACAGAGTACCAGATAATCCCATTATCTTTCACATGTTTTTTATTCTAATTAAGACAGATATTGCAGTATCAGACATTACGGTGAGTGCTTGTTTGAAGTTTGCTCTTACATGCAATCTTCTAATCGATAACCGTTCTTTATCACCAGTGGAGGGCCTTCTGTTTCAGTGTGGTGCGTTTTGTGCCTAAAACCAACTTGGTTCCACCCCTCCCTCCGAATGCAAGTAGATTACTCAGCACGTTTTTAGCACATGTCAGGCCTGCCAGGGTATGGAAGGATCGATGGATGGGCAGCTTCTCCCGCTATCTGGGTCAGGACTCTATTCCCCTCTTTCCCAGCCAAATTCTTCCTGCTTGATGTCAACTCCTTCGATTCCTTTTGACGAGAGAACAGAGAAGGCGCTGAGAGGCCGTGACAGCGAGGAGAAAGTGAGAAAATTAGAGTGTGAATGTAAATGAGATCAACTCCTTCAGGGCATTTTTTTAAAAGGAACTTGACAGAAGAATAAAAATCATCTGTCCATAGTAATGTAATACCTGGAATAGACGCAGACCGGTGAAAGCAGCACTTTTCTGGAATGATAAAGATGACAGAGTACCAGAGGTGAATGACGCATTTGCTCAACTTTTCAGCAGTGAGGAGATAAAAATTATGCAGATGTGAGGATCAAGCAGACGCAATTAAATCTGTAATAGAACCCTGTAGAGTCGTCCAATATGAGAAACCTGTGAACCTGTCACATGATATTACGGAAGGAATTCTCCTCTGAGAGTATTTCTCACCCCAGTCATCAGTTCAGTGTGTGTTTTTTTTGTTTGTTTGTTTGTTTCTATTTTTTAACAATAATATATCTGTTATTTTTTAATTATGTATAAGCTGTAATATGACATCACTGCCAGAACATGGTGGCCACTGATTGGCTGGACAATCTGGAATGCCTCATCAAAAAATGTCTGTGAATTTTAAAAAAGCGACATTAATTTAATTCAATTCAGATCAATTCGATTTAAAACATCTTATAATTGTTGTAACTCCTATCATCCAAGTCAAAGTATTGCTGCAGCTGCTGTTTTCTGTGTGCAGGAAACATTTGCTTTAACAGTCTGTTTCTTAGTGCTCCGAGAAGCTTCTGATTGAAGACGCTCTGTTTTTGTGTGACAGTCATACTGAGGTCACTCTCGGGTTTGTCTGTAATGTTCTTCATTTTATGAAGACTAATTCTTTGAGGATTATCTCCTGATGTTCGAGAGTCATCACCAGAACAGAACCAGTTCCACCAGGAACTGTCTGGAGGAGTGTTGGGGTCATGAGGGAAGGCTGCTCTGTGAGGCAGAGGCTTGGAAACTGCAGCTCTGAGGAAGAGCTTTGTCCTCAAATTCGGCTTAATGGTTGCCATGGAGATTAAAGGATTTCTCAAACATGCATTAAAAAATCAAAGAAACACTCCAGGCATGTATTTGATGAGGGATTAACATTACACCATGTTCCAAATTATTATGCAAATTGGATTTAAGTGTCATAAAGATTAAATTTTTTGTTGTACTATTAAATTTATAGATGGTATTGTGTGTCAGGGCTCCTTAAATCACTATAATTAATTTCAGAGAGCTGGGATGATTAGTTTGTCTGGTGAGCTAAATTAAAGGAAATCTACTTAAGAAGGATGTTCCACATTATTAAGCAGGCCACAGGTTCCAAGCAATATGGGAAAGAGAAAGGATCTCTCTGCTGACCAAAATCATCAGATAGTGTAATGCCGTAAGACAAGGTATGAAAACATTAGATATTTAACGAAAACTAAAGCGTTATTGTACTGTGAAGAGATTTGTGGCTGATTCAGAACAAAGATGTTTTGTACAGATAAAGGCATAATGAGGAAAGTTTCTGTTAGACAAATTCATGGGATTAAAATAGCAGCTGTTAAAATGCCCTTACAAAGTAGCAAACAGTTATTTGAAGCTGGTGCCTCTGGAACCTCAAGGTGGAGGATCCTCCAGAGGCATGAAGCACTATTGGGGCCCCCCTAACCAGCTCACAAGTAGAAACGGTTGCAGTGGGCCCAGCCGGACATGAAGATTTATATTCAATCAGACTTGTTCACAGATGACTGCTGTGCAACCCTGGATAGTCCAGATGGACGCAGTAGTGGATTGGTAGTGGATGGCCGCCACATCCCAACATGGCTGTGACATCAGTGGTGGAGTCATGGGGAGAGAGAGAGTTGGTTAGCCCCTTCAGAGTCCTGCAGGTGTGAAAATGACCTCAGCAAAGTATATGGACTTTCTGACTGATCACTTTCTTTCATGGTTCAAAAATAAGAGTTGTACCTTCAGTAGCAAAATCATCTTCATGCATGACAATGCACCATCTCATGCTGCAAGGAATACCACTGTGTCATTGGCTGCTATGGGCATAAAAGGGGAGAAACTCATGGTGTGGTCACCATCCTCCTCTGACCTCAACCCTATTGAGAACCTTTGGAGTTTCCTCAAGCATGAGGGTGGAATGCAGTTCATATCTAAACAGCAGCTCTAGGAAGGTATTCTGACATCCTGCAAAGAAATTCAAGCAGAAACTATCCACAAACTCATAAGTTCAATGGATGCAAGAATTGTGCAGGTGATATCAAAGAATGGGTCCTATGTTAACATGTAACTCGGTCTGTTAAGATGTTTTTGATTGACAGAGCTTTTGATTTTAGTACATGTGACCACTTTATGCTGCGCATTCAAAGAATGACAGTTTGTGGTTCTTTATAATCCATAAAAGTTTAGAAAATCTTCTGTGCATAAAAATTTTGAATAGTGCATGTTGAGTTTTTTTATTTTTGAAAAAAATACTGTTCTCATGGGGAGCTTTGTTCAGAAAAAAAATTGTGTATACTTTAATAGTTCATGACTTGAAAATTATACTGACCATCATTTGCATTGACCATTTAAGAAAATCTAAGAAAATATCACTTGCATAATAATTTGGAACACAGTGTATAACATGTTGCAAACCTAAACAAGTTTAATTTACATAATACTGCTTTTTAAATGTCTGCATCAGACAGCTCCTGAACCAGATATGCATACACGATGTTCAAGTTGTGCCTGTAATTAATCTCACACCAAGATGCCCTTTAATTCCATCTGAGCTCCGGCCTCCAACATGTCTGTGGAGGCCACTGCACCGGTCTGCTGCAAGCAAGAACTTTCAGAAATGTGACCATTCTTAAAACAGATGACGGAGATTCAGACCAATTAGACTGAGACTTATTTTATTATTTATTTGTATTAAAATTATGTTATTTATTTATTATTTATTACTTATTATATTATTCATTGGTATTTATTAGACCAAGCTGACTGAATTTGACCGCTTTGCTAAAAAGTTTGAAGTTATTTCATTCAAGTGTTTAGTCATGCTCCACTTTCCTGGTCTGTCATCAAAAATCTCAAGAAAGAGCTGACAGTTGGTGACTGTGATGTAAAAACCATAACAGTTCAAAGCCCATAGAAATATTGGGACATTATTCTATGGGCATAATGTCCCTTTAAAGCAAATAATGGCTGAGAAAACAGGTCCAGGGATGTTGGTCAATTCAAGTGTGGTGCACAACTTCATCAGTTCACTGCTAACAAGACGGATTTGGGTTGTGGAGATGTGGTCTGTCAGCTCATTTCAACTCTGAGCTCATGAAAAAGTCAGAAAAACTAAAACATCTCAAAGTGCTTTCATCCTTGCATATGAAATCAGCTAAAACGGCAGAATTTGCTCTTCAACTCCGTCATCATTTATTGGTTGCATCAAATAAAAAAAAAGAAGAAATAAACTGAACTGAGCTGATGGAACGAGTAAAGATATCACTTTCAGTACAGTAATCCTTTTTTCTTATTAGCCATGACAGATGGTCGTGGACTCCAGATGACAGCGACAGGTCAGCATAGGGACAGAATGGAAACAAGCAAAGGATTCAAACCATCTTTAGCAGGAATTCTGCACCAAGCACTGCCAGTTCACCAATGATTCTCTTTGTTAAAATTCCATTTTGCAGACTCAACATCCCAGAGTCCTTTTTGTTTGTAGAGTTTCATAGTTTGTAGAAACTACGAAATAATAAAATTCACTGTGAAATATTGGCAGATAATTCTACAATGAAAAGGCTCACCAGAAAAAAGAAAAAAAAAATTTGACAGGAAACAATAGATAGATGGAGGATATAAGAAAATCAAGAAGAATAAAAGATAAAAAAAATATAGAAGAGGAAGAATTGACAAAGACAAGGAAAGAAAGAAGGAGCAATGGAAAAAAAAATAAAGGACATAGGGAAGGAATGAGGGGAATGAAAGAATGGAGGAAGACTGCATGAATGAAAGAATAGAAGGAAGAAAGGACAGAAAGGTCAAACAGACCACTGAAAACATTTTACACTACAGCCACATTCACCCATTGGCACACAGAAACACATTTATGCACAAATATCAGTGTGCACACTATTCAAATTTGATAGGCAGTGAGCAAACATTGACATTTCCTCAGAATCATGGATTATGATTATTAATAGCCACAAATAAATACTAGTGTAAAAAGTTTTTTCTAAGTAGAATAAGTAATTCTTTATATAGATATACATTTAATGGACGCTTTCATTTCTCACTGTCATTTTCTGAAATTGTTCAGCGCCTAAATAGTGCTCAGAATGCTGCAGAACAACTTCTTTCAAACTTTGCGATGTGCTTGTTGAGGTGCCAACATCAAATATTCCCCCTCTAATCACAGAACTCACAGGGTACAGGCTCTGACCTCACTGAAGGTAGTAATTGTTCCGCTCTTCAGGGTAATGCAGCAGGCTCAGGAAATCAAGACAAAAAGAGGAAAGGATAGATGGAAAACACTTCACTCCACTTATGACCGCAGGATAATCTGAGTGAAAAGTTTCTAGATAACTCCTGCATCCCCACATTGAAATCAGCTTTTTATGACATTATGATCACTTTTACTTGAATGACTAACCAGCAGAACGATCATCCATTACATGCATTTGAATAAATATCGGTACACTAGGCTAAGACAGAGTGATGGGAAAAGAAAATCTGCTGTTATATAATGTTCGTAATAAGGGTGTTAGATGTTTTCTTGTTAAAAATAAATTGCACAGATATTACTCATGCAACACCTCCCATTAACCCTCTAGCTCATGTATTTAAAGAACAGAAGAAAGACTCGCTTGAGTTCAAACTGAATGAACAGGTCATCTGTCTCAGCTTTCTCTTGACGTCTTGCATCACGATGTTCTGAGGACTTTTCAGCTTAAACAGCGAGGCATCAGCTCACTGTTCCTGAAAAATAACTCAAGGTTGGACATTGTTCTGTTATTATTCTTTGGGTGGCTCAAGAGTGGGGATAACAGACATGTCATTCCACATCACCACCGCTGCTCAACCAACAAATGCATCATCTTTACAAATGTGGCACCATGAGGGAAAAAACATGACTTCAAAACAGTGTAAGATTTATTACCAGGAAGCATTGCTATAGCAAGGAGGACAGCGGCTGCATTCACACTGCAGGTATGCAGTCATCAGCAATTCCTATTTTTTGTGAAAGTCCAATGTTTTTGTGTGACAGTTCACATTTCCAATTATTGCCAACCTGAATGTAATTTCCTAACGTGAACTGCAAACAACCATGAAGTGTCTCACATGTGCACTAGAGGTCACAATAAGGATAAACTATGACAAAAGTTAGCTTAGGAGGTAATCCCCTGTACCAAGTAGCTGCCATTGGCACATACATATTAAAACAACTATTTACAATAACTATTTTAGAACTGGTTACTATGGTTACGTAACTACCCTGAAACACAACAAAACTACTTGTAGAGATAAGTCTTATCTTTTCCTTAATGTCTGCAGCATGGCAAACATCAAACTCAAGATGGTTGAAGTGGAAGGTGGTTCTCAAGTTGACAAAAAGCAAAATATAATTTGTTGTGCAAAACTAATGCCCTCAAAACTTCATGAGTATTGTGTATGGTAGAGGTACCATTATGTTATGGGAATGCTTAACTTTTGCAGCGATAGGACAGACAGAATGGATGGGAAAGATGGCTGGAGTTAAGTGCAGGATTTGTTTGGGTCTGCAGAAGATTGGGGGTGGAGGTTCACCTTCCAGGAGGACATCAAACCCAAACTGTGGCATGGTTTATACAAGAGGTCTTCACCTTGTGGCTCCAGAGCTGTAAGTCAATCTTTTGAACCTTCCATGATGGATTTTACTAACTTTGGCAATAAATAATAAAGAACCAAGAAGAATTTGTAAAGATAATGTGCAAGTGCAGATTTTATTCATCTTTTAAAGAGGAGTGATTATTATGAATATCCATGACAAAATGAAACTAAAAATCCTATTTATTTTTTTCAGCATTTTCTTAAGATCAAAAACAAACAGTGGCTAAACTCCACTTCCTAAGATGGCTTTCAACATGTTTTAGATGTGCCTCTGCTTCAATAAAGATGGAAAATTGCCTTTCCTGCTCAGATTGTCATCAGATTTTAGAGTAATGGTGAATCATTCATTTGATTGATTTTAGTTGAGCCAGGATAACAACTGACAGGTTAGACTTGAAAACATGTTCCAAGGCTCCCTTCATGTATTCTGACTGAGAGGATGTATGAATCTGCCATATTTATAGTTTCTAGATTTGCATTTCCTTAAAGAATAGCTGTAATTGCGCTTTAGTGTTCGCCTTTGCCATTCACCTTCACCTTTCGCAAGGTTTTAGTGTATTTCACAAATACACTGAAATTTGTGGTTCTAAAATGACATGTGAATTACAGAGTATTAGCACTTTACTACAGTGTATAATGCAAGTACTAGATCTGTCATCACAACTCAAAGCTGCATTAAATCTGTAATCCAGGCACCGTACTCCAAATATAAACTAACTTTAAGAAAATGTTATTTACTGATGTTTTTCTCTCTTTTGCCTCAAACCACGTCATTAACACACACTCTTTATCCTCTTCTGTAACACTGCACATAAGTAACTGAGTAAGGTTGAGTCATTTTTGTCACACCTCAGTAATCATCAGATAAAAAAATAAAATAATGACCATGTTGACTTATCAGGAGGCTGAGATGAGTTCGAGGAACTGGATGACTTTAGGTTGTGTATTTTGTCAGACTTCATTTTTGCATTCTGATTGTACTCCACAGCTCCCAACTGTACCAGGGTTGAGGTGTGGATCTGCTCAGCTGCACACAGACCTGTGGGACATTCTGGGTGCAGGGGAGTTGACTGGACCAGGCTGCAGCACATCACCTAATCAGCTTCGCCTCTCCTCATGCAACGTCATGCCATGACCCATGTCAGCTCATCCAGCCCTGGACGACAATGGTGAACCTGTGAACCCTTGTGTCATTTATTATTAAAGGTGTCTCTGTTTTGTCAGACCTGTGTGGGCCTTGATCGGCCTGGCAGGCCCATGGAGACACTTCACCAAGGCTGTTAATATGCAGCTGAAGTCAAAATGAAAAGGCAGACTGAGTCGATGTCTGTTAGTCACAGAATCAGCTGATTAAATCATCAACTTACTAAGAAGTTTGAAAATACTGACAGGAAATTCGTAGAGCAACACAAATGCAAATCTAAAAGAACTCAATTGGCTGGAAACAAACTTGACTCTGATCATTTGATGTTTGAAGAAACTAATTGTTATGAACATCTTCAAAGGTTTTGCACAAATGACATTTTAGTGAAGTATAAGTGGTATTTTTTTTCTTTTCCGAATTAACTGAAGGCAAGTTTCAACAGGTATTTTACATATTTATGTGAGGCATTGTGGAGCTGTTCTGAATAGACATTAGCAATAAAAACTTAACTTCGTAAACCTGTTTTAATTAGTAGGTAAATAAAACTCAAAGGTAGTTTTTGGAGGGATCAGTGAGGTGATGGAAATCAAACACAGCACATATATAAAAAAACTATTTGAAAATAAAACTGTATTTTCTACAAAATATTCTGACCAAAATGTTCATCTAACACTGTGGTTTGGCTCATTTGCAAATCAGGACAGCTTCACTCAACAACAATCATCATGTAAATTTTAGTTGTCATAATGGTGCCCTGTGTTTTAACTGTTTTTTGTGCTGAACAGCAGCAGATTGAAATCATCTTTACTGTTAGCTAGGCTTTGTCCATGCACCCAAGGTGATTTTGACAAACAAAAGAAAGCTTTCCATTGCTTTTTATAATTGCAAAAATCTGCTGTTACTATAATGTTTTTGTAAAAATGCAAAACATGATTGCTCCTCCTTATGTTGGGGTCAAAAAATGGAAACAGGCAATAAGCTGGTTTATAATGACATCCAAAGATGTCATTATAATTTTGACATATATAGTTTTTCCAAACAACTATAAATCATGTGGGTTAAAAGGCAATGTTAAACACCAAAATGAGATTGCAAGTTTTTAAGTGGTGAGAGCAAATCATCCTGACCACTAGACCATCTGGAGCCTTTGTGTCTCTGGGAAGCTAGAAAGAGGCCTTTGACAATCAATAACTAGAGTGCTTTAAACATATGATCAAAATAAAAGGGCAGTTGAAAAGGAAAAAACTTTCCCTTGCCAGGAATCAAACAGAGAACATAGCAGTGAAAGTGCCATATCCTGACCACTACACCATAAGGGACCTTTGTGTGTTTGTGAAGCCAGCATGAGGTCTTTGACCATCAATACTGAGAGGGCTTTAAAGATGTGATCAAAACAACGAGGAAGGTGGAAAAGAGAAGTTTCCCCTGCCCAGGGCGCAGCGGTGAACGCGCCAAATCCTGAACACTAGATCATCAGGAAGCTTTATGTGTACGTAAAATTAGCAAGCAGTCTTTGACATTCATTAAGTACAAGGTTTTGAGGACTTGAACAAATAGAAATGCCAGGTGTAAAGGAAAAGGAGTCTCCCTTACCAGGAATCGAACACCGGCCGTGATGGCTAATGCGCCAAATCCTGACCAAAAGACTATTGTGAACCTTTGTGTTTCTGTAAAGGTAGAATGAGGTAATTCACCTTCAATACCTACAAGGATTTAAAGACGTAATAAAAAAGATTCCCAAAAGAAAAGAATGTTCCCTGTCCAGGAATAGAACCCAGGCCGTGGCAGTGAGAGTGTTGAATTCTAACCACAAGACAATCATGGCCCTTTGTGTGACTCAGAAGCAAGCAAGAGGTCTTTCACCATCAATAGCTACAGAGCTTTAAAGATGTGATCAAAACAACAGGTAACATAAAAAGGAAGAGATATCCCTGACTGGGAATCCAACCCGGGCCGTGGCGGTGAAACTGCCAAATAATGACCACAAGACAATCAGGGACCTTTGTATGACTGAGAGGCAAGCAATAGGTCTTTCACCGTCAATAACTACAGGGTGTTAAGACGTTATCAAAACAACGGGGAATGTAAAAAGAAAGAGATTTCCCTGACCGGAAATCGAACCAGGGCTCTGGCGGTGAGAGGGCAGAATCCTGAAGAGTAGATCATCAGGAAGCTTTGTGTATATATATAATTAGCAAGAGGTCATTGACAATCAATACGTACAGGGCTTTAACGATGTGATCGAAACAACAGGAAACGTAAAACGTGAGAGATTTCCCTGACCGACAATCTAACCCGGCCAAATCCTGATGAGTACACAATCAGGGACCTTGATGTGTCTGGGAAGCAAGCAAGAGTTCTTTAACCATCAATAGCTACAGGGTTTTAAATACATTATCAAAACAAGAGGGAACATAAAACAGGAGAGATTTCCCTGACCGGGAATGGAACCCAGGCCGCTGTGGTGAGAGCGCCGAATCCTGACCACTAGACAATCATTGACCTTATTGTCTATGTACAATTAGCAAGCAATCTTTGACATTCAATACCTACATGGCTATAAAGACGTGATCAAAACAATGGGGAACGTAAATAGGAAGAGAATTCCCTGAAGGGTAATCGAAACCAGGCTGAGGCGGTGAAAATGCCAAATCCAGACCACCAAAAAATAAGGGACCATGGTGTAACTGAGAAGAAAGCAAAAGGTCTTTCACCATCAATAGCTACAGGGTTTTAAAGACGTTATCAAATCAACAGGGAACTTAATAGAGGAGCGATTTCCCTGACTGGGAATCGTACACGGGCCGCAGCGGTGAGAGCATCAAATCCTGACCACTAGACAAGCAGGGAACTTTGTGTCTAGATATAATTAGCAAATGGTTTTTGACAATCATTACCAACAGTGCTTGAAAGATGTGAACAAAACAACAGGGAACATAAAACTGGTGCGATCACCCTGACCGGGAATCGAACCCGGGCCGCGGCGGTGAGCACGCCGAATCCTGACCACTAGACAATCAGGGACCTTTTTGTATATGAGAAGCAAGCAAGAGTTCTTTCACCATCAATAGCTAACCGGCTTTAATGGTGTGATGAAAACAATGTGGAACATAAAAACGGCAGTGACTTCCCTGACCGGGAATCGTACACGGGCCGCGGCAGTAAGAGCGCCGAATCCTGACCACTAGACAATCAAGGAACTTTGTGTGTGGATATAATTAGCTACTTTTCTTTGACAATCAATACCTAAAGGGATTTAAAGAATTCATCAAAACAACGGGGAATATAAAAGGGGAGAGACATTCCTGACTGGGCCAAACCCGGGCCACAGTGGTGAGAGGGCCAAATCCTGACCACTTGCCAATCATTGACCTTTGTGTGTATGTACAATTAGCAAGGGATCTTTGACATTCAATACCAACAGGGCTTGAAAGATGTGATCAAAAAACGGGTAACATAAATAGGAAGAGGTTTCCCTGACTGGTATTCAAACCCGGCCCGTGGCAGTGAAAGCGCCAAATCCTGACCACTAGACCATCAGGGATCTTGCTGTGTCTGGGAAGCGGGCAAGAGTTCTTTCACCATCAATACCTTCAGGGTTTTAAAGACATTATCAAATAAACAGGGAACATCAAACAGGAGACACGTCACTGACCGGGAATCTAACTCAGGCCGCTGCAGTGAGCGCGTCCAATACTGACAATCAATCAGGGCTCATTGTGTCTCGATGTAATTTGCTAATGGTCTTTCACCATCAATACCTGCAGGGATTGACAGATGTGATCAAAACAACGGGGGACATAAATAGGAAGAGACTTCCCTGAGAGGGAATCGAACCCTGGCCATGGCAGTGAAAGTGCCAAATCCTGACCACTGGACCATCAGGGACTTTCTGTGGGTGGGAGGCAAGCAAGAGGTCTTTCACCATCAGTACCTACAGGGTTTTAAAGACATTATCAAATCAACAAGGAACATAAAACTGGAGAGATTTCCTTGACCGTGAATCGAACCCTGGCCGTGTTGGTGAAAGCGCCAAATCCTGACCACTAGACCATCAGGGACCTTGCTCTGGTTAGGAAGCAAGCAAGAGGTCTTTCACCATCAATACCTGCAGGGTTTTAAAGACATTATAAATTCAACAGGGAACATAGAAATAGAGAGATTTCCCTGACCGGGAATCGAACCCGGGCCGTGGCGGTGAAAGCACCAAATCCTGACCACTAGACCATCAGGGACCTTGCTCTGGCTGGGAAGCAAGCAAGAGGTCTTTCACCATCAATACCTGCAGGGTTTTAAAGACATTAAAAATTCAACAGGGAACATAAAAATAGAGAGATTTCCCTGACAGGGAATCGAACCCGGACCGTGGCCTTGAGAGCGCCAAATTCTGACCACTAGACAATCAGTGACCTTTTCGTCTATGTACAATTAGCGAGCAATCTTTGACATTCAATACCAACAGGGCTTGAAAGTTGTGATCAAAAAAACGGGTAACATCAATAGAAAGAGATTTCCCTGACCGGGAATCTAACTTGGGCTGAAGCAGTGAGCGCGTCGAATCCTGACCACTAGACAATCAAAGATCTTTGTGTCTCGATGTAATTAACAAATGGTCTTTCACCATCAATACCTACAGTGTTTTAAAGACATTATCAAATAAACAGGGAACATAACTCTGGAGAGTTTTTGTAAACTTTTTGTAAATGAGAAGAAAGCAAGAGTTCTTTCACCATCAATAGCTACATGGCTTTAACGATGTGGAACGTAAAAAGGACAGTGACTTCCCTGACCGGGAATCGAAGCCAGGCCGCAGCGGTGAGAGCGCCGAATCCTGACCACTGGACAATCAGGGACCTTTGTGTAAATGAGAAGCAAGCAAGAGTTCTTTCACCATTTATAGCTGCAGGGTTTTAAGGATGTTGTCAAAACAACAGGACACATGAAAAGCGAGTGTCTTCCCTGACCGGGAATCAAACCCGGGACACAGTGGTGAGAGCGTGGAATCCTGACCACTAGACAATCATTGACCTTTGTGTATATGGACAATTAGCAAGCAATCTTTGACATTCAATACCAACAGGGCTTGAAAAGACAAGACAATCAGGGACTTTTGTGTAAAAGAGAAGCAAGCAAGAGGTATTTCATGATGAATAGCTACAAGGCTTTAAAGACGTGATGAAAACAATGTGGAACGTAAAAAGGACTTGATTTCCCTGACCGTGAGTCGAACCCGAGCCGTGGTGTTGAAAACGCCAAATCCGGACCAAAAGACAATCAGGCACGTTTGTGTGTATGTACTTTAAGCAAGAGTTCTTTGACAATCAATACCAACAGGGTTTTAACGATGTGATCGAAACAACAGGAAACGTAAAACATGCAAGATTTCCCTGACCGAGAATCAAACACTGGCAGTGGCGGTGAAAGTGCCAAGTCCTGACAACTTGACCATCATGGACCTTGCTTTGACTAGGAAGCAAGCAAGAGTTCTTTCACCATCAATAGCTACAGTGTTTTTAAGACATTATCAAAACAACGTAAAATGTCAGTGTCTTACCTGACCGGGAATTGAAAATGGGCTCCGACGGTGAGAGTGCCGAATCCTGACCACTAGACAATCAGGGAACATTGTGTCCAGAAATAATTAGCAAATGGTTTTTGACAATCAATACCTACAGGGATTGAACGATGTGATCAAAACAACGGGGAGCGTTAATAGGAAGAGTTTTCCATGACCGGGAATCGACCCCAGACCGTGGTGATGAAAGTGCCAAATCGTGACCACTATAAAATCAGGGACATTTTTGTGACTGGGAAGCAAGCAAGAGGCCCTTCATCATCAGTAGCTACAGGGCTTTAAAGATGTGATGAAAACAATGTGGAACGTAACAAGAATGTGATTTCCTTGACCGGGGATCGAACACGGGCTGCGTCGGTGAGAGCGCTAAATCCCGACCACTAGAGAATCAAAGAACATTGTTTCTAGGTACAATTAGCAAACGGTCTTTGACAATCAATACCTACTGGGCTTGAAAGATGTGATCGATACAATGGGGAACATAAATAGGAAGAGATTTCCCTGACCGGGAATTGAGCCCTTGCCAAGGCAGTCAACACGCCAAATCTTGAGTAGTAGACAATCAGTGACCTGTATGTATAAAGAGCACGCGGTCTTTGACGATCAATACCTACAGGGATTTAAAGACGTGATCAAAACAACGGGGAAGGTAGAAACGCAGAAAGTTTTCTGACCGTCAACTGAACCTGGGCCGCGGCGGAGAAAGCGCCGAATGCTGACCACTACACCATAAGGGCCCTTTGTGTCACTGTCAAGCTGGCAATTGGTCTTTCATGATCAATACTTACAGGATTTTAAAGACATGGTAAAACTATTTGGAAGGTGACTAGTGGTCAAGCGTATCTTCTTTCACAGCTGTGGTCCCTCATGTCCTGTGCACTACTCACTTTTAGCAGAGTTGAACAAGTACTCAGTGGTTTGAAGATGATGTAGTTGTTTTTACTGAAAAACACAAGTATATGTTTTATGATTTATTTTCTCATTTGAGTTAGACACTTCAAAAAAATTGTGAAGTTAATCATGCTTTATGATCCTGAAATACCCTACTAATACCAGCAGTAGGGTATTTCACCCTACTGCTGAAATAGTAGGGTGGACAACTTTGAGTTAGCTTCTATTAGGACACAGTATGAAGTCTGCTTCTCTCTTGGCCAATGTTGTTGTGTGTTTAATGTCAAAGTTGAAGAAACCATTTTGCTCAATGTTATGCAGCCAGTTTGAGGCAGAGCTGCTGATCACATTTTTTCAAGACATTTTAGTCTTGAAAAAATGTTTCAAGACTACATTTTTTAAGTTAAATTTAGGTTTTGATAAATAAAATACAGACATGTTCATAAAATGCAATGGAAAAATGAAAGGTAATTTCCTCATCCCAAGTTATGATTAACATACAATACAGAGAACCTGGTCGCTTATGTGTGCTGTTAAAGTCTTACTACAATATTTACAAAGTAAATATTATGATGATACCCCCACTGATGGATACTAAAAGAAAGAAAACTAACTCACAAGTAACTGTTCATAAAAATGCAGGAGCTTGTTTTCAGTCAATAATTATTTCTGATAAAAAAAAGTAGTTTCATTGTCGGATTTTTGAAAAAATCATTCAGTTTTTTAATTTTTTTAAGCTTGTTTAAGAAATATATTTTTGGCAGTAGGCTTTTTTTAACTAGAGAACTGTTAATATTTTTTTTTACTGTAAGATAAGCAAAGCAATCCAACATTGAATGTGTCCACTGAGTAAATTCAGACGGCACACATCTGGTTTGTTGACCGTTTGGAGAGACGTGTGACGAAAGAGAGAATGAAATTGGTGGCTGAACCTGCTTGCTCAACCCTCTCTGGGGATTTTCAGGTGCATGGGCTGCGGTCAGCAAGGTCTGCTCCCCCTGAGGGCAGTGATGAGACCTGACAGTGATCTGACCAACAATATCTTTCCATGGAGCAGCATGGCAGGGAACACAGCTCTACACACGGTGATGAGATTGTACACGCTTAAAATCACAAATACGTTTGGTAACAATTACTCACACACCCAGGGCCAATGGTTTGAACATTATGGCACTAATGTGATTCGTACACAACATGCTTCAGGCAAGGAACTCTGGCCCTGAATAGCAGACAGTTTTGTGGGCTAGTGGCTCCTTTTATTTTCTGAAGTTTTATAGATTTATATCATTGTTTTGTTTTTTTGTTTGTTTGTTTGTTTGTTTTTTAAAACATAACATTTTTATGTACCAAATGGAGTTCAAGGTAGAATGGCAATATTTTGAAGTTTAGCTGAAGAGAGGTTTATTTTAGTAAAAAACAATGTAAATTTGTTCTAATTGCAGTGGTGGACAAAGTACTCAAACAATGTACTTATGTAAAAGTACAAATACACAGACAAAAATGCACTCTAGTAAAAGTACCACATTAACATTTTCACTTGAGTAAAAGTTAAAAAGTATTGGCTTTTAAAAATACTTAAGTATTAAAAGTAAAAGTACTTGATGAATGCATTACCTAATCGCTAATGTCTCTGTACAGCTAGCTTTGCTAACATAAGTATCCATATAGGTTACGTTTGTTTGAGCTTCTTTTCTAAGTGACGCAAAAAGTTGGACAAAGTCCCCACCACCTATGAAAGTGAAGCGCTGCTGATTTTACATGTCGCCAAATCTTATGATTTGTTTAGAGGAATCCTATTATGGACGATTAGACTACCGCTCAGAGAAAAACACTGCGCAAGTCTTGGAGCGTTGCATGCGAGTGAAAGGGAGACGCGATGGGTGACAACAAACATGTTATTAGTAAGTCATGTTATTACTCGGTTTTTACAGCACCCCATTAAGTCCCTGAACCTCACATTTTACTGAAAAAAAAAAGCTGTGCAACTTGGATGTAAGGAGTAACGCGACGGTTTTGTAGAAATGTAGTGAAGTAGAAAGTACAGATACTTACTGTAAAATGTAGTGGAGTAAAAGTCAAAAGTATCCATGATTTAAGCTCCTTAAGTAAAGTACAGATACATGAAAATTGTACTAAAGTACAATTAATTGCATCTTGTCTAATTGCATCTTGGCTATATTTATTTTACATTTCCAAAAGTTCTCAGTCCATATTTCAAATAAATTAGTATAAGTAAAATTTTGATTTATATACATTTATAATTTTTATCTTATCTTCTTGTGTCTCTGTTCTAGCCATCTTGTTATGGTTCACATAACAAGATGTGAACCATAACTGAATGAACAAGATCCTCTAGGCAGGCGGCTGAAACTGAAATAATAAATAAAAAAGAAAATAATCTGTATAGAGTGTGATTTCACCACAAATTTTAGGATCAATGCTACAAGCAGAAATTGTAATCATCAGTTTCCAGTATTCTCAAAAAAGGGCTCGTCTCTCGTGTTTAGATTTTGTGATGGAAAAGATTACAATATGGTCACATCTGCTAGTCATGTCATATGAAATGTTTGTGAACTCTCACCAAAAGAACTATTTGGGTTACATGTACGAGGGTGGAAGGTTGTTTCCCACAGCTGCATGGGAACCAGACCTTCTCGCCCCTTGTTTTTAATTTCTTATCATTGTATAAAACTTACATGTTGTCTCTCCTTGGCAGAGCTTTGCAAGCCTTGGATCCAGACTGGCTTGATTATTGATTGTCTCATGAGCTCTCTGAGTTGTGCACAATTCATTAATAAAACTGGTTGAGTGATTTTACCTGAACAGCGCTTGGAAATAGTTCTTTTCCACAACAGTTTAAAACTCCAGTCTGAAAACCAAACAGTTGTGACTTTAGGGAAGCATATTTCATCCCATAAAGCTCTCGTTATGGCCAATGCAAAGCTGCTCAATCTGATGTTTGTAATTTAAGGTTTACTCTTTACAGAGTTTGGAGACTGTTTTGGTTTGAGGTGGGGACGTGCTCTCTGTGTAATTATCTGCACAGCTCAAGGATTGTGAATTAAGTGAACAGCATGAACAGAAGTGATTTCAGTTTAGACGGGGTATATGTATACCTTTTTCAAGCTAATCCAAAGACCAGAACATCTTGTAAGTAAATTTTTTCTCCAGCTTGCTTTCAAGATCACCTTATTTTTTTCTCTCTTTTTTTTGTCTAATAATGATCACTTAACTTATTCTCCACAGATTCCTTCATGCAAAACAACCTTTCTCTGCCAATCCATATCCTGCACATACAGGTTTTGGAATTCTGCCAACTGGTTTAGAATTATTCTTTTGCTTTTGACTCAAACAGATATGAATAAAATTACTGCTATTAATTTACAGAAGACCGTTTTTGCTCATATAAACATATAATAAGCTACTGTGTTTCTGTCAGATGTTTTTGTAAGGGGTTATTATAACTCATTTTGACACCACACAAAAAAGTCTGCTATCAACGCATTTGTAATAACAGCCTAATATGAATCATCGATGAATGAACTAAAACAGCAAATATGAAATGTTTTTTCTGTAACTTGTATTTGCCACTTCCTGGCTGCTGCAGCAAATCTGTACAGCTGAGTGTGGAGTATTTTATATAGTTTATTTCGGTTAAATTACTTCCTCTGCAGTTCTAGGAAAACTTGATTAAAACTCTTGAATGTTCTACAATAAACACCTTTTTAACAACACACACATGCACATACTCACAGAGCACTGGTTGCTCAATGGGAGGATGGAGGTATCGTGTTGCTCTGTCATGATCAGGATAATGTTTCTGGCATCACTTATCATTAATCACATTCAAGGCTGAATGGATGGATTATGAAAACACACTCCCTCACACATTCACACAGATTCAGTTGATAGATGAAACCCACAGAGGATGGAACGCTTTCAAAAATCAAAAGAGAGGGAGGACTGCAGGGGCGCTGTGTACACTACAGAAATGACAAGAGAGACCAATGTGCTGCCTGAGTGATTTAAACTCACACACATTTGTATTTCAGGTTTATTTAAGGACTTACTTCCATTTATTGCAGTAACTTAATGTATGCCTAACTCTACCACTTACACAAACTTATTACCAGGATGTTCCTACCTTTAACCTCAGCCTAAGCTTAATTTAAACGTCTAGTCAAGAGGCATTGAACAAATTTTCATTTTGGGCCATATCAAAAATCTGAATGTTCTTAAAGGGCCAGATGTGACAGAATGCATTGATAAAAATCAATTAAGGCTTTAAAAATATCATTAATAGCTGTTTCAGCATTCAATAAATGCTTCTTCAAATTACATAATATTTAACATCTTTTCACACTGATCAGTCCATCCAGGATTTTGTGATTGTATTTGTGGGGATTTTTGCAATTAAAGATTTTGTGGTGCTAATTTAGAAAAAATTCTAAAGAATTTTTAGAATACTTGCACTAATAAATGACATTAAATGTGACTTTTTATTAATTACCATATCAATCACGGACTATAACCTGACATAATGTAAGGCTGAGAAAGCAGTGACTTAAATCCAATATTTTTGGCCAATTTTGAGAAAACATTGCAGTAAAAACCAGAAAAAAAAACGTGAGAACCATTGACCCATTCTACTGGAGATGGTGGGACTTGACAAGATACTCGATCTTAAGTGAAAAGAGGAAGCAGCCTAGACAAGCTTATTCGGGAGAATGCGGGCATCGATCCCGCTACCTCTCACATGCTAAGTGAGCGCTCTACCACTTGAGCTAATTCCCCATAGACTTTTGAATAGAGGTATCAGAAAACCTCAGGATTTTAACTGGGGATCATTCCAATGAACGTCTAAGGACTTCTGCGCAAAGCTTGTTCATCTCCCCTTCACTCAGTGTTGAAAGCAAGGACAAGGTGGTTAAGGCGATGGACTGCTAATCCATTGTGCTAAGCACGCATGGGTTCAAATTCCATCCTTGTCGGATGCTTTACAATGGGAGAACACATGGGCTATAAGAGATGCATTGTTTCTTCTCCTTTTTTAGGGACCTACTTTGGATAGTTTACAGAAGATCACTCAGGATGTTTAATCTTAATCAAGGTGACATTGCTTGTTCTTTTAATTCTCTTGAGAACTGTTATAATGACCAAAAAAGAGCAATTAACCCAAATTCCATGACATCCATTTTGACAACTGGGTCATGACTTCAGACTCTTGAGGCATACTTCACAAGATACTGAATCTTTATTGATGACAGACAGAGAAGTGTAGAGAAGACCGCTTGGAGAATGCGGGACTACTCCTTGCATGCAAAGGTAGCCCTCTACCACCTGAGTCTCCAGACGCTTTCAACAAAATAGATCAGAAGATCTCAGGATCTGCAGAACGTTTCATTCAAGAGAAAATGAAAAGTGTTTGTTGTAAACCCTTGTGCCTGTCTACAGGCGATTGTGGTATTTGAAAAGATACTCGATCTTAAGTGACAAGACTAAATAGCCACGATAAGGATATTCTGGAGAATGCGTGTATCAATCCCACTACATCTCACATGCAAGGTGAGCTTTCTACCACTTGAGCTAATTCCCCATAATCTAGTGGGAAAAAGTATCAGAAAATCTCTGGACTTTCATTGGGTTTCAGGCCTCAGACTCTGAGGGCTGAAACTGAATTTTATTGATGGTACAGATAACAGACAGAGAAGTGAAGAGAAGACTGCTTGGAGAATGCAGCATTGATCCCGCTACTCCTTGCATGCAAAGCTAGCACTCTACCACTTGAATCCCTACACGCTTTCAAAAATATGGATCAGAAGACCTCAGGATCTGCAAAACATTTCATTCAAGAGAAAATTAAAAGAGCTTATTGTAAACCCTCTTGGCATTCTTCAGGCGATTGTGGTACTTGACAAGATACTCAATCTTAAGTGGAAACACTACATAGAGATGATAAGCATATTCTGGAGAATACAGACATTGATCCTGCTACCTCTCACATGCTAAGCAAGCGCTCTACCACTTCACCTAATTCCCCATAGTCTTAAAGGAAAAAGGATCAGAAGATCTCTGGACTTTCATTGGGTTTCAGTCAAGACATCACGAAATGAGCTTGATGTAAACCATTGACCCTTTCAACTGGAGATGGTGGGACTTGACAAGATACTTGATCTTAAGAGAAAGGAGTAAACAGCCTTGACAAGCATAATCTGGAGAATGCGGGCATCGATCCCACTACCTCTCACATGCTAAGCGAGCGCTCTACCACTTGAGCTAATTCCCCACATGATTATGCATGAAAGTATCAGAAAACCTCAGGATTTTAACTAGGGTCCATTCACATTATTACTTCGGCACAAAGCCGAAGTCCTTAGATGTCCACCTTATATGTTCTACAAGAAGCAAGCCATGCTCCTGGAGGCCCAGAAGACCGGTGACTCTGGGTGTGTGATGGTGGAGTTCAGAGACTTTAAAGGCAGATCCATGAAGGAGGTTCATGAGGATCCAAGCAGGGAGGCCCAGGCTCTCATCACCTACCTGAATAAGGACAACGCCCTGCCAAACACCACCATGACACTTTTCAAAGCATGCGTGCTGAAGAAGCAGGCTCCGTCTCCAGCCCACCTGCAGACTATCACTCCATCTGCTACCTCCTCCACGGCCACTTCTCCTCCTGCTCCTCCTCCACCTGTTGCCACTCAGAACAGGCCGTGATGACGGCCACTATAATGGCCCTGTTGGCACATGGGAAGCATTTATCTCCTTCACAACTGGCACACAAAATAATATCTCCATCCAAAACGTACTAAATGATCTTCATACACACTTCCAGGCATACCTGCTGCAAGGCCTGATACCCTGGAACCAGTACCGGATGGAGGAAGCGGTTGGGGGAGCCGCCCACTCGAGGATTTATGGCAGTGTCGAAAGGGAGGCGCTGGACAGACTGAACCGGAAGATCCTCAAGGCTCCATTGGATGACCACTACCGGCCTCCTGGGGCGTACACAGGTCAGAATGATCACCGCTGACTCAGAAGTGTTGACCAAATCTCTCACAACAAGACAAACAATTATTCAGCTGAATAGTAAAGTACAACAGTTTATTTATTTATTTGTTCTTTTTTTATGTTCTCAGCTCTCAGTTAAGTCATAGTACAGATACAAAAGCAGTACATTTAATTTAAATTCCATTTCAAATACCACTTTTTAAATGTACTTTGTAAGTAAAAACTACACTTCTTTCAGACTGAAAGAGTTAATTGCAACGTTTTTATAGAAATTTTATGAAAATGTTTTTTTGGCACAAAGGACAGCGATGCATGCTTCAAAGTTTAACCATGTAGTATTTGAAAGTTTCATTCAGTACAGTGAATTGGCTTTTCATTAGCTTTATGCTTCTACTTTACTTTTCTGCCACTGCTGACTTGCATGTATGAATACCAGTGACGTGCGGGCAGGGGAGGCAGGTGAGGCAGTGCCTCACTAGCCATCATGGAAAGAAAGAAAATATATAATAATAAAATAGTTTAAATTGTTATATTCATCCGGCGGTTTGTACTAAAAAATATTTATTGTTCATGTAGCGTCACCAATTTCGATTATTCTTTCTTCAAAATCGCAGAATTTTCTTAATTTCCCATTCAAATGCTTGGAAGCGATGCCGGTGAGGCAGCAGCGAACTCAGCCTCACCTTGGATTGCGCAACCCCTGGCTAACTGAGCTGACTGCTAAGTGGAGAGCGCATGATGCTGCACGGCATCAATAAAATGGTTTAAACATATTTAATATGTGAACTGATTTTCAATAATTTAGCTTTTGTATATAATGTACAGTGCTTTTTGTCACCAACTGTGTTTGTGTAACGTGTTTCGTGTGTTGAGGGATTATAAACGGCAGAGAACAAGTTGGAGGTGAGGCAGGCAGTTCTCTTGCCTCATGGCAGGGGGCGCTCAAGATCCCAGACATTCCTCTTGTCACTCCACAACTGCAGAGTAAGTGACAGCGAGCTAGGCTAAACGATATGGTAAGCAAGTTAAGTGCAGCGATAGATTATTAGAGATAGAGATTATTTTTTTCCTCTCGCCTATCCCAACTTTCAACATGGATGACTACATTGCTACACTAAAACAGGTTTCTCAAGTTGACTTTCAATCGAAGCATCTATTTGCAAATCTGATTCCGATGACGTCAGTGCCTCACCAGCTATGAACGTCACTGATGAATACTTATTTTGTTCCAATTCTCTTGCAGGAGAACTCCTTGGGGTGGAGTACTTGTACAGCTAGTCCGGTCGGTCCCTGACTGTTGTGGTCGACATGGAGGAAGAGGATCGGTTGGTGGAGAGTTTGGAGGACGAGGAGGCAGCTGACAACGGCTTTGTAGAGGAGGAACCGGAGGACCTGATGGTGCCCATCCTCTATGAGGCCCTCAACACTGAGGACAGCAGCCTCTCCCTGGCCTCGCCCCTCTTCCTCTGGGCCGACCACATCATCCATCCAAGGACCATCTCTGACGGATGCAGTGCCAGCTCCTGCAGGGTCCTTTGGGTCCAGGAGTCCACTCCAGGTCCCTGTGAGTAGAATACTCATCAGCTGCAGTGTTACTCATATTGTAGGTGGTTTAATGCTGACATTTTACCTGGCATTTTGTATTTTAATTCTTCTTTGCAGGCTCCGGTTCTTGGCTCCGATGGCGTCCCTTGCTGGGATAAGGTGCAGGATTTGGCTGAGTATCTGGTGTCCCTCCGTCAGGCACTCAGCCTGGAAGAGCAGCAGGTCACAGAGGTCATCCGCCTGTGTGCTGCTCTTTGAGATGGAGACAAGAGGAGGCTCCATTACCAGCCAAGACACCAGCCCAAACTGGCCCATGGACGCTTCAAGGCACCCAAGAATACCGGCATCACACCTGGCATGGAGAGTGTGAAGACGTGTCTGATTGGCCATCCGGGGGGGCCTTCACAGTGGCCCAGCAACAGTCGCGTGATTGAGGCCATGTGCATCAAACTGTGCTTGATGTACAAGAGACCAACCAAGAAGGCTTGTGTGAGGCTTCCTCGATAGTCCAAAGTCCTGACGGACTATCACCATGTCCGGGACCTGGTCCTCGACAGCCAGCCCCTCATGGAGGCCACATCACTGCAGCTGTTTCTGTTAACTCAGAGGACCCTGACACAGTGGTAACCATGTTTCTTTGTGTTTTTTTTCCTAAACAGAAATTTTAAAGAAATGTCTGTTTCTTATGATGTTATGACATTTTTGTAACTGCAGGTTTAATCGGAGGGAAAACAACCAGGAGCTGAGCATTCCTACCCAGAGCCGAGCCGGTGACAACCGCATCACTGTGGCCAGCTCGCAGCTTCCTGTTCCACGGGAACCTCTGAGCAGTACACCATCACCTTCAGGGGTCAAACATGAGTTTGTCCTGAACCCAAACAGGGCGGGACAGAGTCCCAAGCTGCGGCCAGGCAGACAGCCACCCAGTGCCACGGCGTTGCGGCCCATCATCCCGGCAGCTCCTATGACATGACTCCAGATCCTGCTCCAGCTGGGGTCAGCACAGACAGGTGCAGGTCATCCTTCAGCAGCTCCTGTCCTCGCTCCACCTCTCCTTCTGGTGGGTGCGCCAGTGGCTCCTCTGCCAGCTGCCCCTGTAACCCACTCCACGAAGAGGAATCGGCGACGCAGCAGGGCAGAGGAAGAGGCCGCTGGTGTGCAGAAAAGGAGGTACACGAGGGAGGTGGCATTCAACACATGTGGGACATGTAGCCACCAAAAGACGAAAGACTTTGGCCACAGCCGCTTCGGCAGCGACACATTCTGCCCAGGCAACGCTGGTGGGCAGTCTTTGGAGGCCTGGCTGGCAGAGCAGCGCCAGCAGAGGCCACCACAACCTCCAGCCATATAGGTGGATGTTCATTTGTAAATATTGTATATAAATCTGTAAAAATGTAAAATGTATAAAGATCTTAATACTTACCCAAATGTATAGAACAAAACCCATAATATGTTAATAATCTCACCTATTTAAAAAGCTTGCATATTTTTTATTGTGATTTTTTTTTTTTTTTCCAATTTATATCACTAAATACATTTGTACTTAATATACCATTGATTATAAGTGGAAGTGTGTTCCTCTGTGAATAAATGCTGTTTACAGATTCAGTTTGTTGTGCTGCTTTTAGTTGCTTTGATCTGGAGTATGCAAGGGTTACTGAACAGCAGGGGTTTAGGGGAGGTGCTGCTCATCACCTGAACTTTGATGACTCCTGTGGGATTTCAGGCTAGTCTTTGCGAGATCAAAGAGCAGCCTAACACAGGTGCAGTTACACTGAGGGGTCAGAAGGCTTAAATTCTCTTAAGTTCATATTACTATGTAGGTACATATTGTGACTTTGATTTTATTTACATATTTTTTTTACACTTTGAACTTAATTTAATCTGATACATATTATAAACTATACAAAATAATCAGTAAAAAGTTTGTAAAAGTGAAACAATAAAAAAAAAAAAAAAAAAAAAGTCCACGACTTAAAATTCCTACGTAGATTCTGTGCTTCTGTGAGCGGCTTCACAAAGTGGCACAGGAAAATTGCGACCCACCTTTGATACTTTGAGACCAACAATTTCAAACCTATGAACTACAGTACTGCGTGTTAAATATTGAGAAAACAGAATTTTTTTATGTGTGTTAATAAGGGCTGATTATTTTTGTTTTCTCTCTTATCACACCTGAATGGAGATACAGAGCCTACCGGGCAGAGGAAGAAACAACTTCCTAAATTACTCTGTTGGTTAAGGTTCATTCAGGAATGTGACTGACAACACTCCTCTCCCTGACCACAATGCTGACCAGATGAAATGTTGTCCAGGATAGGCACCAAATTCTTATTGAATTCTTGATGCCGACCAAAAAAAAGCAAACTCTGATCTGCCTACAAACCTCCATCTCAGTTCAGTTGAAATGAACTCTGGTGTGACCTGAATGCATATGTGACAATGAAGCAAACCAGAGACTGCTCCAAAAGTAGAAGGAGCGGTCCCCTTCAACCTTTGGAAGGAGACTCAGAAAATCTCTGGATTTTAACTTGGGTCCACAGGGCAGGGGATTCTGGGTAAATGCAAAAAAAAAAAAAAAAAATGAATATAAAACTCCTTCAGGTTGGATTGAGCTGCCATGCTGTTATTTAAGCCTGCATCTGTTAAACATCTGATTGGCCTATAGTACCTGTGTAGGAAGGAGGCAGCTTTGGGGGTTGAGGACATGTTGACTTCAGCGTCATGTGACTTCAACATAAAAAAACAAGAAGAAATCCTCTTTGACTAAAAATTTATGAAAGCAAGAAATACCAGATAAAATATTGCTAATGACAATAACAGTGTAAATACACAATGACATGATTGACTGTCATTGTGCGTGGCACCACATTTCCACTCATCCTGCTTTAATACCTGGAAAGTCAACTGTGTTGGATATTTCTGTTTCCTCTCCAGATTTTTGAATAGACAGACACAGGTGAGAGTTTTGGTGAAAGAGACGTTTCAGCTAATTTCTTTTTTAATTCCATAAGTAATTAGAAAATTCTTAAACAATATTTTTTATAAACTGAAACAAGAAATATTTTGAAAATAACACCTCAAAGCTGTTTTCTTTTCTCCCTTAACGATGCATACACTGTTTCCCATGATGCCTTATCATTTCTATTCCGTCTCCGTTCTTTTCTCATGTTTTATTTCTGAAGTGATTCTGTAGTCTCACCAGCTTACAGCGGTGGCTACTGTTAATCTCAGCATGCATTGCCTCATAATTGATGTGCAGGGCACTCATTAACAAACAACTGCAGTTTATGTGCAGAAGATGACAGACAAAGAATGAAAAAAGAAATCATTATTCTTTAGCCTCTTCTTTTGTTGCTTATTTTTGCTGCTGTTGCTTTTTCATTTTTAGACTCCCAAAAAAGCTGAATAAACACAAACTAAACATTTTTAAAAGTATTGTAACCTTTACAATGTTTGCACACATAAAAGAACAGAAAGTTGGTTTCAGTTGAGTTGGTGGAAAAGAAAAAATAATATGACTTTTCTTCATGATTACATCTCCAGATGAACTTACAAATGAAGTTTGGATTTGACATTCAAATAGAGAATTAAAAACAGCAATGAGAGAACTCTGTGTAATCCTGGAGACTCAAATATAGCCAATCAGCAAAGAAAGACACAGGATGTTGTCATTGTCAACATCCCATTAAAATTAAGTTAGATTATGTTTTGTAAAGTCAAGTTAGAGTGCTTTTCTAAAGGCCGATAATTCAACATCAGTATCTTTTCTACTGTCGCTATGTACTGTGATAGTTGGGGTTTGCTATAACTTTCAGCTCTTGCTGTGGGTCAGTCAGTTTATTTAGACTAAGCTAAATCCTGGAGAAGACTGACGATACAGGTTTGGAGGGCTGATTCAACAGGCATGTTAAGCCAACATAACATGCCCGAAGCATCAAGAAGCAACAAACACAGCAAAAGTCTGTTGTGAAATTGGAGACTGCTAGTATATGCTAAGATAGTGTTTTGACTGTGAAATGAAGAGTTTCAGATTGAGTTGTTGTACTGAAGCTGACAGCTTCTTTAAAAACCCAACCAAACAAAGTGGTGCAAATACACGGCTGCCTGGGTAGCAGCAGGTGGAGCAAATCTCCAACGAAGATCCTCTGTCAGGTACACATATATAAAACCACAGACACTCACCCAGATCCCAGCAGAACATGTGTAGCCTATGGCTGCCTCACGGTGCCATGCTTGATCTTCAGTCGTGGCTCTGCATCCTGATGCGGTCAGAGAGAGAAGACCTGACCCAGATATTGTTCAGTTGAGGAACTCTTGAGATGTTAATCAGCTACTCCCAGTCGTAAGAAAAAAAAAAAAAAACATTGTTTCTTTGGTTACCCATCAAATGCCCCAAACCAAAAAGGCAGGAGCAAACATCCTTCCAGTCAAAAGAAGCAAAGTTTCAGCCATGAAACATTACTTTTTTTTGTCATGCCTGATACAAAGTCGATTTTATTCCGTTTAATTTTAAACGGAATAAAATCCAACTGGAAGAAGTAAAAGTCCTTCAATATGCCATCACCTTGAGGTTTAGAATGTATACACATGGACTGCTGTGGTCATCTACTTCAGAAACAATGACCACAGCAATGTTTGATGTGCAAAATACTGACTGATGGGGAGAATTAGCCTGTAGATTATTAAGGTAGGAGGTTGAAGAAGACTCAAGGCGTTGAATTTATATGAATTCCATTTTTAAGGCTAAAATGCAGTTCTGGTCCATTATCATGCTATCCTTATGGGCTAAGACAGACAAATGGCATCTAACAGCAGTTTGTTGTTCCTTTTGTTGGCCTCTAAGAGATGGGAGAAGCGGGCCGAGAAGGCTTAAAACATTTCATTAGATTAGCTCAATGTTTTTCAAGAACATCACCTGCTGCTGTGGTCGACACTGCAAAACCATAATGTCTTACCAAGTATTTTTGATCTAGTCTAGTCCACTTGAAATAAGACAAAACTCGCTTACAAGTAACTTTTCAGCAAAAGATTGAAGCTCATTTTGAGTCAAAAATCTATTTAAAAAAATATTATTTCCACTAGCAGATTATTTAATTTTTAACAAGACTTTTTTTCCATAAGTGGTAAGGAGGAGCCGAAATGTTCATGAAGAGTAACGTTTCATATAGGGAGGAGAAGTTTTGTGAGTATGCTTTCGTGATTGCAAGTGTGTGCATGGCTCTGCAAACACAAAATACAGGATGGGAACAGATGATGGAAATAAAGTGTGAAAGAGCAGCAGACGAGTGGATGGGCAGTAAGGAAATCCAGAGAGGTTCCGGCTTGCTTTGGATGAAACGTCTCACAGAGAGTATCAGAACACCAAGGTTAGTGTGTAACTCTGCCTGAGCTGCAGGGTAAATGCTGCATAAAGATAAGCCGGCAAGCTAAGTACAACCCAAAATAGATCTCAAGGAAAAGCAGTGCCACCTTAATGAGCTCAAAATACAAAGTGACTACTGAAAGGAAATAAAAGACAACAGAGGGGGGCACTCTGAAGTTCTGTGAAAACTTGAAGAATTTAAGCTCACATCTGTATCATTAGTTATAAAAACTGGCAGATTTAATGATGCATATGAGGTAGAAAATATATTAACGCAGATGAGTTGATATTAGAATATGTAAGTCTTACGTCACTAGCACATTTCAATCAAATATTACTTTTTATGGCTCTTTAGTGTAGCCTGTTCTCTTCATTTAGCCTAGAAAATTTGTTAAAAATTTGACTTTTTGAACCCGTATGTCCTGTCAAAAGGTTACCAATAAAATGTCTGGCTAAGTTAACCTATTAAATTAATCCTAACACACACATATAAATATATTTATTTTATTTAGATGGTTTTTGTTGGTCTGTCAATATTAATAAAATATGAAATTGCAGTGTTGTGATATCATTAGCCTCATCTGTGTTTAGTTTTTTCTAAAGAGTTGCCATAGTAAATACTGTGTGTATAATGTACACACATTAATCTGCCATAGCAATAAATAAAGAAAGCAGTGCACTGAATAAATTTGTATTGATCCCTTTGGGATCAATACAAATACTTTTGAATTTGAATAGAGGCATTTATCACCTCAAGAATGGACTTTTATTTTATCTCCTTTCATGAGCCATGAAACCCCTCAATAGAGAGGGGTTTGCTTTCATTTAGCAAAATATCCAACTCGGATTCAAGATGAAATGGTAATATTGTTAGCCTTTAGAGTTACCATGCATTGTTGTTTGTCCTGTTTCTCTCTGTGTTGCCCTGCGACAGACTGGCGACCTGTCCAGGGTGACCCCGCCTCTCGCCCGGAACTTTAGCTGGAGATGGGCACCAGATCCCACTCGGGATAAGGGTCTAAGAAAATGGATGGATGGATGGATGGATGGATGGATGGATGGATGGATGGATGGACCATGCAGGCATAATGCATGGTCCAAAAATCCTTGCCACAAAATCACATAGTAATGAATAAAGTCAGGTGATGAAGAAGTCATCAAAATACACGATAGCTGAGCCTGATTATTTCATATTAGGAACTTTTGTTGAGCCAAACTTAAGATTTTCTTCTCTCGTTGCTTCAGCAAGAGAGAAGGAAAACAAAATGGTTGCCTTTGTGTTTTTATCTTATGCTATATAGAAACTTACATTTGTGAAACTGCAACAACCATATATCCTAAGTTTTCTTAGGATATATATGGAGTGGGACATTTTTCCTACTCAGCCAATCACAGTGCAACCTGCACAAAAGTGTCATGTACGCCACAACCAGAAGGTCACAGGACAGAAGACAGACCAAAGGGTACAAAATCTCATATGCAATGTTTATCATATGTATTATTGATACAGTGAGACTATATTTGTATATTGTTTTCAACAGTTAGCTTTTACCAATCTGAACTGTAAGCCCCTAAACCACTAAAAACACTTCAACTTTCATCTACACTAAAAAATTCTGGGATCTTTTGATTTAATTATAAATGTTATCAAAATTGTTTTTATTAAAATAAAATACTTCGAACCCATCCATCCATGCTCTATGCTCGTTTGTCCTTGGAGAGTTGCGCATGTGGAGGTAACTGGGCGAGAGGCATGGTTCGCCCCGGACAGGTCGCCAGGCTGTACCAGGGTAAACACTACAAATCAAGTATTAATGTTCTGACAACCGGAGCCATGTAGGAAAACAACAGGCAAGACTAAAAGATGAAAGAATAAATGGGAAGTGCAGTGTTTTTGTGGGGAAAAACAAAAAAAAAAAAAAAAAAACTGTAGCATAAATAGGGAGCAATGAGCATGGTCAATAATAATGAAGTTTGACAGTCACAGTGCTGCTCTGAGCTACATGGAACATCCAGAGACTGACAGAGACAAAAAGAGCTGTGCACTATAATGAATGAGGTTTGTCATGCAGAGGCGAAGACACAGAGGCAGGGCAAACGGCTGCTGTGAGAAGCAGCTATTCTTTTCAGGTATCAGACAGTAATTATAGGGCAGTGTCAGCTAATTAGCAAGACCTCTGACTGATGAAGGATGCTCAGCTGTCTCCTGGATGGGACTGGTGCCACCTACTTTGAATTTGTGTGGCCTCATGCAGCTAACTCTTTCACCTTGTGTGTGAGGAGTTTGCAGCTCTTTCCTGTACTGGAGGCGTTTTTGTGAGGTCCCCATATGGCGGCACAGAAAAGGACCGAGGCTCTTTTAATATCGACGGCCAGTTCAAGGAAAACGTTCTTTTGTGTGAATGTTCCAGGGAGGAACATAAATAATTCCTTTGTAAAATGAGGACATTTATCATTGTGCATATGAAAATGTGTTCAAGAAAAAGGCTTTTGCTGCAAAACTCTTTCTGAGTTGGTGAAGGTTAGATGGAAACACTGCTGGGCTTTCTTTGCATTTTTGATAACAAATTTGTCTCTGTTGAGTAACATTTGTCTTAACATTAATTTTAACTTCAGAGTGAAACAGTCATGTATCTAAATGCTGCAAGAAGTAAAAATATTTTTTTTTAAAATGAATAAAAATCAGAAAATTGTGCTGTCCATTTGTATTCTGTCTCCTTCCAATCAGATTGGATGGAGAAAACTTGTGAACAATAGTCATCAAGTCTTGCCACTGATTCTCAATTAGATTTAGTTGTGGATGGTTTGGGCATTCTGACACATGAACACACTTTGATCTAAGGCTTCCAGCTCTGGATGTGTATTTAGGGTCATTGTTCTCCATGAACCTCTGACAGCCAGGAGTGTCCTGCATTTAACTCCATTCATCTTCCCATCAACCTTGACCTCGTCTCTCTTGGGAGAAGAAAAGCACCGGACCATGCAGCCGCATCATGTAACACACAGGAGTGTGTTCAAGGTGTTACTTTTCAAACTAGCCCAGAAAGTTTTATTTTGGTCTGATCAAACCGAGGCACCTTCTTCCATGTGTTTGCTCAGCCTTCCAGATGGCTTCTGGTAAACTACATAATACCATGAGAAAATGTTTTTTTTTTACCTTCCAAGGAGCTATACGGTACAATAGGCCTTATTTTAAGTGGTGGCATACCAAACAGACCTGTGAGCTTTGAGTGTTTCTGGTGTTTAATGTGATATTTTATTATTGAAGTATGGGCTATGTTCTCAGCAAACAGACAAATTTTTCATCTTTTGGTTGTCCAAGATATTTTTGTAGACTATAACTTTATAACTTTAATTGCAACTTGTTCTTGCATCTACAGCTGATATTGCCTTCTATATGTTGGACAGTGCTGGGTCCGGCTAACCCTAAAGCACTAATCATAATCATTAGTTCTGCCAACGCTAAAGCACTACACCAATATGCTACTTAGCGAAGTAGCGACGCTAAAGTGCTAACTTCAACTCAAATTAGAAGACTAGACTCCTCAAGGACCAAATTAAATTTGATTTTATAATTTATATGTTCTATAATGGCTGAATTTATTGTATTTATGTTTCTACCTTATCTTGAATTATCATTTTTATGACAGTGATTACGTCCTTCATATCATTGATGACATGTTTTGCTAGCTTATATTTGGAAATAAGCTAATAAGTCAATTTTTGAGGTTGACATTTAGCTCAATTCTACCAGAATCTTGTTCATGTTCCATCCGCCTGTCTCCAACTATTATTGGGGGACAGGAGGGTTACATCCTGGCATAGTCATCAGTCTATCAAACATTGAGAACCAACATGTAGCTATATATTCTAAAATCTAGAACTCAAAACTAAATGTTGGTTCCAGTAGTTCTGGGTTATCAGAATAAGAATCCAGAGAAACCCTACTAGTTTATGTGGACTAGTCATTCTTATTCTTATTAAACATGAGGAACCAATATGTAGTTTTATACTTTTATCCAGAAAAATTGAAAACCCCTTCTGGTTCAAAAATTAAAGACTAATTATTCTTATTAAACATGGGGAACCAATATGTGCTTTTACCTTTTGGTCTTTTTTTAGGTTTGTTGTTTTTTTTTTGTATTTCCTTTTAATTCATATAAAGCACTGTGAACTGCCTTGTTACTGAAATGTGCTATATAAATAAAATGACTTTACCTTCTTTTGACTCGGAATTGGGAGTCCTTCTCTGAGAATCTAAGGTTCTGACACAACACAAGTAAAAGATTTTACTGTTTCTATCATTGTTCACTCCATATTTCAGCGAGAGGACAGGCTCCCAAACAAACCCAGAAAATTACCCGCTGAAAACATGCACTGGAGTCTTCTACACAGGGGGAAAGACAAGATTACAGTCATTCCTAAAGCTTCCTCAATTCTAAACTAACAGATAAATATAACTTTAAAGAGCATGATCTGACATGTAATCACTAGTCTCTTTATCATTCGAAAGTTTATCACTTTCGAATGATAAAAACATTTATGCTGCAGTTTTTTTGAACATTTGTTGGATAAAAGATTATCTCAACTTGATTTTATTATGATTTCTCGTCATTGTGCATCTATGTATGCACATAGTCACATTTCTTAACTTCCATAGTGCAACATATTCCATCATCTACAGCCTCAGCGACCTAACAGTGTGGTTCCACTTAAAAATGCTGACTTGCCCTGGTGTGAGAACTTTCACTAATTTACAGGTTTGGGTACATGTATACATCAAATTCATCAGCAGGTCAATAAAGTGCTTTTCCATCTTTTGGATGTCAGCGAGGCCAAACTTTGGCCTGATTGATCGGTCAATAACACCAGACTAGAGAGAGATGCTGGAGTGTGGGTAAGGCGCTAAAATGGGATTGATTATACATGAGGTGGTTTGAAAAGAGGAGAGAGACAATGAGAAAGTCAATGAGTGAGGAGAGAAACGGGGACCTATGATGGATTGACATTTGGTGTGAGAGGAGCTAAAAGCTGGGAGACGCATGGAGGAAAGAAGGCAAGTGATGGATTGAGGGATATTACCCTGAAAGCATAGGAGACAGTAAGATGGGGTTTCTTGGGAGAGAGGTGTGTGTATAAATCTCAGATTTGTTGACAGGCCTGGTTTTATTCTCATTTGATTGATTGTTCTGTGGTTTAACAGTCACCTGGGTCTGAGGTATGGCTCTCCACACACATTTAAAATATCATCCAACCGTCAAAACTTTCCTACTTACCTAAATTGCAGACAGAAGCTACTATTTCATGTTTATCCTGTTCTGTTCAGCTCATTTTAGAGTTTTTTTCCTGAGTTAATTTTTTTAAAATACAAACACTATTGTGTTTGCTCTGTCTGCATGCATTCACTGAGTGTGAATGCATGCAAACCTGAGAGCGCACACCAACCAGAGGCCACTGTGCACACAGAGTGTGCCTCACTGCTCCATCAGCTTCCCACACAAACAGGCATAGCAAACCTAATAAGAAGTCAGATTAATAATATTCCATTTCAAGGGCACCGACCCACTTGTGATCCTTAATGATGCCTGCAACTTATAAATATCACAGAAAGCTTTTAAAATGGTCACACTCATTTGGCCTTCACACAGATATTAAAACTCCTGAATGGAGCTGCTGTTTTTGCTGATGGCACTCAAACTATCATAGTGTTAAAACAGAATGGGCCACACTATCAGCCCTTTTCTATCCACCTAAAAGGAGGTGGTGCCTGGGACATGGACAACAAAAGTAGATGTACTTGAAGTTTTAGTGAAAGGTAATCCCTCAGGAGGTTAGAAAACAGCCTTCCATGACTCTACCTCTACTTAAGGCTCAAAGTGTAAAGCTTCTTTTGGCTTTACATCCACTCACACACGCCTCCAGATTAAAGAGGCACGATGTCATGTTTCAAGTCAAGCAGAGGATCAAACAGCATAGCTGTCAACTGGCTCTGTCAACTGGCAGGTCCCTGATGGTCGAGTAGTCAGGATTAGGCGCTCTTACCGCTGCAGTCCGGGTTCAATTCGCGGTCAGGGAAAGTCCGCTTACTTTACGCCTTCCATGCTGTTTTGGTCATTCAAGGGAAGAACTGTCATCTCAGCTTCCTGCCTCTCTGACCTCAAGGGGTGACATGTAAATCCACTCACATCAAATACAAGGAGGCATTATATTGTTTGAGAAATTATCTCTTCTTTGCAATTTGATAAAATTTCAAAAACTTTTACATTTTAGAGGCCTAGAAGACTGTAACTCTAATTAAGGGTCAACGTGTAAAGCTTCTTTTGACTTTAAATCCATTCACACACACATTGAGTTTAAGGAGGCACAATGTCAAGTTTCAGCTTCTTTAAAGATGTAAAAACTTTTAAATGGAGAATTTTTTTAAAATAAAAATATGGTTTGATACACAAAAATTAATGTGAGTGTAAAGTGGGTGTGCGTGTGTGTGTGTGTGTAGAGGCAGAAAGTGAAATCAATGGCAGAGATCGGGGCTGAATATGAGCACGATGCAGCAATCAATGAAAACATCTGAGTACTCAGCTCTGGGGGCAATTATTCCTCCTCATACCTGCGAATAGAAAAATCAATATGGATGAGACTTCCCAATGAACAAAGTACTCTGGGAGACTTGCGCACTGTCTTGCTAAAAGTAGATCATATTCAGCTTCTTAGCAATGGAGAAAATGACTCAGGTATTTAACAGGATACATTTAGTTATGCCAGTAGATCTGCTTTTTAAAGCTTTCAGTAGAGCAACTTCACAATGAAAAGGGCAGCCACCACACAGTGCACCCAGAAAGTATTCACATTGCTTCATTTTTTCACAGTTTACAGTGTTACAGCCTTCTCCCAAATTTTCTCAAAATTTGAGAAACAAATACCTCATGATGACAATGTGGAAATGTTTTTAACACTTTGCAAATTTGAAGAAAATTAAAAAAAATGTGTGATCATTCACACAATTGTAAATGACCACGACAAAACTTATTGACATATTCTGAAAGTGTGGATTCTGAGCTTTCTTATGTCAAATGCAGAAATAAAAAATTAAGATGATATGGACGTTTGAATGTCTACACTGCGGAAACAAGATTTTTGAAAAAACAGGCCTCAAACTTTCAGAAGAAACTTTCCTCATACCTGATTAATGTTACGGGGGTCAAAGGTTGTTGATTTACATTGTTTTGATATAACATAACGTTTGATATAACAGGTCATACCTGTGACCTTCACAGGTATGACTGTGAAGGTCAAGGTGTATTCACTACTCAAGCAAAGGTGGTATGTGGGTCAGTTGTGTGGTTTCCTTACCCCCGAAACCCAAACGTAAGTCAATCAGCTCTACACTGTAAACGATCTGAATTCAGACACACGGTTTACACCTGTGAAACTGCCATGTAAAGTATGGGGTTGGTTTCGTCTTAAGCCTACTGAAATATTTAGAAAAAAATGCATAAATCTCAAATTTCTTGGTGGTTTTCCTCAGTTTTGGCTTCACGTTGCTGTGGCACTTCACATTTATGTAACCGTTCACAACTTTTGCCATGAAGCTCAATATTGAGCTATTTCCACTTTGTGACGTTTCTAAAACTTAGATAACATTATTTATTTGCCTCTCATGGGAGAAATGTGTTCAATAAAGGCCATTCGTAGGCCTGTCTTGATAAATTTTGTTGGTCAATCAATTGTCCCGGTAATTATTGCGATTAATGATAACATTGTTGTTTTAATTCCATTTTTATCCAATATATTGATAATGGTAAGATAAAGCAAGTTCCTTTCAAAGACCAATAAACTTTAAGTTTGTGAAGAACTCCTAACACCGGTACTGTGTTAGGCACCAAAATGAAACACAACATCCAAAACAATAAATAAAATGAAAACAAAGAACCACATACAACCGAAAAAATAAATTAAAATAGATTACGATGTCTCAGAACAAAAATACAAATATTCCCTTCAAAACATATTTATCACTAGACTGGAAATGATCAAACTCATTTTAATTTATTATGCAATTAATTGATTCATTGCTTTTTGCATCAGGCTGAGTCATAAGAGTCTTATGACCACATACAAATCCTGGAATTTCTATTACACTGAGGACTTTGAATGGTGTTCTGTTCATTTTAGTAATTGAAAGTATTTCTAGTGAGTTTCTAACTTTAACAAAAACCTAATTCACACCAGTAATCTAACCAGTAGATCGCAGAAGACCTGGAAAGGAAACACACAAGACAAACTTGAGGACCAGAAAAATGTCCTCACTTTCAGCAAATGACCTTTCTTTGCGGGTGAACATGGTGAAAGTGATCAGTATGTATAAGTTCGCACATGCACACACGCACGCACGCACGTACACGCACACCTACACACACACGCACATTGGCTTTTGAGGGCACTGAGGTGCAGTGGTGAGATAAAGACAGGACAGGCAGCCAGCACAGCACTGCTGCGAGGTTTGGGGAGGTAAGGGTTCTGTTTCTTTATGAATCTGAGGTGCAATGCACTTTGAGTTTTACTGAGAAGTCTGAATTACTAAGTCTGTGTCAAAAGGAGCTGGCTTTGCTTCAGAACTAGAACAAAAATCTTGTTAAAACAATTTCTAACAAGGGAGAAAGAAACTTCTTGAATTCTTCTTGAGCCTTAAACATTTGATGATAACTAAAGTTAAAAAAGGAAAAAAAGATCCTTTTGACTCTACAGCATGAAATCTCACATGTTGAAAACTGGCAGATGTTAAAGCTCATAGCCTGTATTCTCCTCTCCATACCTTCACATGCTGCTGCTTTTTGCTTTGGTGGGAGTTATTTTCATGCAGAAAACTCGTCCCATGACACACGTTCACTGTTCTGACTGAGAGAAGAAAGTTCTCATTTCCAGTTTGTTTCCAGCCTGATCGGGGTTTTTTTTGTTTGTTTGTTTGTTTTGTTGTTTGTTTGTTTTTTTGCTCTTCATATATTTAGTATAAAACTTTACACAATTAGCATCACACCCCAGATTATCTGCCAAGCTGAACACGTCAGTCAAAGCTCTGCATTAGCTTACAAAAACCCAGCTTTCTCTCTTCGCTCTATGCTATGACTGTGACTCACACAATGCTCCCCCTGCTGCTCGCCTTTGGTTACTACACCCACAGACACAAATAAGAAAATAATGTATAAAATTAACTCTATTGATTCATACCATAAATAAAAACACCATTATTGGCGTGCATGCCGACTGTTGGAAGAGGCTTGTAGTCAATAAATATGCATTTTGTTAGATGTGTGTGAGAATGGAAGATAAATGCAAATGATTCACTCTTAAAATTTGATTTAATTTAAAAATCCACTGTTTTTCAAATTCTTATCTGTCATCATCTTTAGTTAATCCGGTTGACCTGAGATAGGGTTCAGCTGATGTCTGTGTATTTTCAACATTTACATAGTCAAAGTCTTATTGTTACAAAATATCACAAATAAAGGTGCAAGTAAAGAGACAAGGAATATTACCAAAGGACCTTGGGGGGCCTTTGAACATGTAACTCTACTTCTGAAATTCCATCTTTTGCTCGCCGGGAAAAAGTCCAAACTTCTCCATCACATTGGAATGATTCCTCTATTAAAACCAAACGGCCATACATCACTGATAACCGTTTTGGATTTGGCCATGTTCCTCCTCCTGAGTGCTTCACAGAAGCTACTCATCCTCAGTGACTAAAGCCAGACAGTCTATGACAGGACCTCTGCTGATTGATTTCTACTGTTCCGTGTTATGAGATGACATTGCTTTTCTGTCTCTCACTGAGAGCGGAGCATATTGATCCTCTGATGGTGTGGTCACACAGTCTGTCTGATCTTATTTTGGATGCAGTTCATTCAGATTCCCCTCAGTGTTTTACGGCGTCATGTGCTGCCCCTCTTCAGGAGGATCGGTCTGCTGAATGCTTTGCTACTCAGAAACAGTTGCTGGAAATGGAACTTGGGTACCTGACAGTCTTCAAAGGCCACATCGTCATGAAATAAATGCTAATGCAACCAAACGCAATTATTAATGTCATTAGTGCTGCTATATTAATATTACTCTTGAGGCAAAAACTGTGAAAATTTCTCATGTGAAATATGGCAAGTGGAATTTTGCTAGATTGTTGGAGGGAAAGAAACATTTGCATTTTATTCAGTTTGCTGAATAAAATGCAACTGTCTGTTCATTTTTAAATGAACAGACTTTAAAAATGTCTTTCTGGCTTCTAAGAGCTGTAAAATCACTATGAAACATTTCTCCTAACATTTACTGGAAATTCACTGTTGGGCTAACATAAGCTTCTCCTAAGAGCTGAGACTTTACCACAAAGTTCTGATTTCCGGAAAGAGAACCTGACCTCAGGAAACTGACACTGACAGCAGAGAGGAAAAGCTGCACTATGAGAACATAAAGTCTGACAAAGCATTTTGGTCTGGTTTCTAGTGCAAATATTTTAGTACAGTATACATGAAATAAAACAAAACTGATTTTAAAGTAGATTTTCAGCAAGATAGGGGCTTGTTTACATCATGAAATCCTTAATATTGATTTATTAATACCCACTGGCAGATTATTTAACCTATAACAAGGACAAAATGTCTTGCTATAAGTGAAATAATGTTTCTCATATTTACTCAACAGGACCAAGTTGATGCAATCGGTTCAGCTTCCTTATAACCCCATGCTCTACAATAATAGCGACTATGAATAACTAATTGCATAACAAAATTAGTAAATTTGATTTTTTTTAAAAAATAACTACCAAGTCAGAGCATCATCTGATTAACAGAAATATATTATCCAAACAGCTCAGCTTTAATTCTTACTGATACACTCCTGCCTGATGAGGCTTGGCTCTTAAAACAACAATAGATGGCATTTTTCAACCAGGAAGAAGCTAGTAAAGCTCAACGAAAACACAGAGATTATCCTAAATCTAACCCAAATGAACTGAGTATGATCTAAGACAATGGATATATAGGCATAAAAAATGTATGGTTTTATGAATTTGATTTCCAGTATTTCTGGGAGGCTTTAAAGGCTTTGTGGATCAAAGACTTTGATGAAAGTTACTCCAGTGTGATGAGAGCAGAAACTCTGATGTTCCGCTGGCATTTTGATCTGCTTTAGTGAGTTTGTCCAGAGGTATGTTTGGCTTTTACTTTTGTAAAAGTTCTAAAATAGATTTAATAAATTATACTTTTAGTGCCACTTAATAATACACAAATCAAAGCAAATAATTATTTCTGGATGCAGTTTAGATTGTAGATCTATCCACACCAGTATTTGCTTTTCTCCCACCAGAGGTGGATTTCATCATTGTAATTATAAAGTCAATAGCCACCAAACTACTAGATGTAGGTGATGTTTAAAAGTATTAAATTACTTTTATAATTTTGTTTATGGAAATCTGGCTTACTGAATTGTAGGTTTTATTTGGGGCGGAAAATATTTGCGTTGAGTTTCAAAAAGCCGATAAAATGTTGAATGAAAAATATGTGAGTCAGCCCAGTGAAGGTCATAAAGAAATAAAATAAAACACTGAAACAGCATCAAGGGTTATTGATGCTGTTTCAGTATTGATGGATTCTTATTTTGTAACCTTGAACCTAAATACCGAGTATAGCCCAATTTATCTAAGGTTTTAAATGTTGCCTGTTGTGAAGATGTAAATGATTGATGTCTGACATTATGCCTTACCCAATGCCACCAAAACTGTAGAACATCTACAGCAAAATGCACCGCATTATTTTCGCGGTGTAAAATCTGTGTTTTCACTTTTACAATCATTTGGCTACTATACATAACAATTTGACTGTTGCTTCAGATCGCTACAGTCAACCATTTTATAAGTCATTAATGACACTTCACTTAAGATTTGTTTAGAGAAAGAACCAGAATTTATGTAAAAAAAAAAAAAAGCTATGTATATAATCACATCTCAAAATATTTATCAGTTTGTGTCATTTTCCTGATGGATTTTGTTTTATAATTATTCCCTCTACAACACTACATTCTTTATCGCAGCAATGACAATAATAGACTAGTAGATTTTTCTAATGTACAGTACTTTCTGTAATCCATATAGTAACTGACATGTTCCTAAATATATATTAAAATATTCTGACTGGAATATTTGTACTGAACTCTACAACCACATTGGAAGCTATGTGGCTTACTCATTCCTATTTTAAGACAAAGAAACTGTAAACCAATATGTGTGCATATTTTTAATATTAAAAATATTATAAGAAATCAGAATGATCCTGATAAATGAGGCAGAAAACTTGACTGGTTGACTGCATTTAATTGAAATTGTTTCGCAGTTTGTTTCCTACTTAATTAATACATATATTTTTCATTGTTATTTCGCCTGAACTGTTTGAGGCTAATTTAGTGGACCCCCGCTGTGAGGGGACATGCACGCTCTTTTGTAAATTAGGCAAATATAGATAGCTTTGGCCCAGAACCTCGCTCATTACACAAAGCTCAGTGTTCAGCATTTTAAAGTTTAGCTGTGAATTTTTGATTAGTTTTATGTTAAATATGCAGTTCTCTTTGTTTTGGTTCTGCTCTTGTTCTTTTACAGAAACATTAGCCATAAAACCAGGAACAATATGTGTGCATATTGTTCACAGTCTCAAAATGCCTCCCCGGAGGCATTTTGAGACTGTGGATTCCAAACTTTCTAATAAAGTCAAACACATAGAATTATTATTATTATTAATAATAATAATAATAATAATAATAATAATAATAATAATAATAATAATAATAATAATAAAAACAAATAAAAAAATTTTTTTGACATTTGAATGACGACACTGCACATAAGATGATGGAGGAAAAGTTTCAGAAAACTGCCCCCAAACCTGATCAACTACCTGATACCTGACAGGGTAATAACATGGCTGTTCATTTACATGACTTTACTTTATTATATTACTTTACTTTATTACACTATACGTTACATTAAAATCAGGCAACATTGTTAAAAACAATGAATGGGACTCTCTAACTGCTGAGACTCCAGTCCTACAGTTCCGGTTAAAGCCGTTCAAAAGAATCTTTTAAAAACGTCACTTTGCTGCCCCTCTAATCCAGGTAAGGAGAAAACAATAATTACAAACTGTTGGACAATGTTTTCTATCAGCCCGAAGAAAGCTCAATGTAAATAATTATTTTATTGTTTGCGCTACAGTTACTAGATGCATTTTGTCAGCGCGGGGCACAGCGCTGCTCACCTCCTCACTACCATCATATTGCACTGTTAGACTCTTAGACTCTTAGACTCTTAGACCATGCTATGTTTTGTAATAGCGTTCTAAAAACTCTGCAACTTGCCCTGAGAAGCTGAAAAATATTCCTGCAGACTTTAATTCCTCTGGTCTCAACGTAGTCCTGCCATGTTTTCTTTTCACCGATGTCTTCCTGGGGGATGTTGTTGTCTCCAATGTAAGGATTTACTCGTCTGGGCTTTAAGTCCTGATGCTCTCTTTCTGCTAAAGAATCCATCTATGCATTGTACTCTGTTTGCAGTTGCATGGTGTTACGAATTCTCATTCCTTCCCTTTTAGAATTTACCATTAAAGTTATCTGTGCCAGCTGTGGGCCAAATATAGCTGAGCATTCACTTGAACACCTGAACAAACCTGGCCTGACCTTTTTTCCCCCCCAACTACAGCATAGGATAAAGTGTTAGTGATGTAAATTAGCCATGTGTTCATTTGTCATTGGCTGGAACTAATAACAGAAGCGTGTGACTAGCTAATAAAAGCCAATGTGTTAATAGCTTTGATTTACTCAGATTTACTCTGAATTCAAACACAAAGATTAACATTTTAAAACTTTCAAAATGGCTATTTGAAGCATGGAGTCGTTTCTTTATGACTCCAGTTAGTTTTTTTTCTTCTTTTTGCAACATTTCAGAAGTTTGGTTAAAATTGGAATGACAACAGGATTGAAACACAGCCAGTGTTCTCCAGGCGCAGTCAGACCTGAGATCTGACAAACATGACTCTGTTGAGGCCTGACGTTGGATCTCAAGATTTACTCAAAGGGTTTTGTCTCCTAGAAGCAGTCTGACCCGTTTTTCATTTGGACAAAGACTCCTTGCTCGTAGCTTAGGCTGAACTCGTGATGAACTGTACGAGAGAAATGAGAACAAATCAGTTCTGCACTCTGGAGACCTCGCTACGTTGGCAAGTTGCCAAAGTAGTATGGCGTTCCCGCAACCTGTATCATGGCCATGGACTTATCTTCCCTGAGGTGTCAGATTCTGAGACCTCATAGAAAATGAATGAAGGGAATCTTTAAAGTGCTCCTGCCACCGCTCAGCAACACCATCGGTTTAGCTCTTTGGCAACTGGAGAAGCTCATTCACTGTCAGGAAGAAAGTCAGAGATGGAAAACTCTAAAAGAATCATTTGTTTGCAGAGCTCTTAATTAGTGTCACTAAAGAAAGGAGACAGAAACAAATTAATATGAGGTCAATAAACTAAACAAGCGGCTGAAGTTTTCTCACAGACTACAGTGAGGATGAAGTGGATAGCCTCATCCAAATAAAGTAACTGAACTCTCTGAGGCTGAATACTGTCAGGATGTTTCAGGCATGTTCCTTCATTTGACTCGAGGTGATTAAAGTTTACTTACTTAGCAACTATTTTTATTGTCTGCTGCAGACAATAAAAATATTGCTTCATATTTGCCTGTAATGATGAAAGTGAAGTATTTTCGGTACTGTGAGAACCTGGTCACAGCCGTAAACTGTGAAGCACACACACACGCGCGCACATGCCGAGAGAGAGACCTACGCTCTGTAGTTGGATGGAGAGCAACTTTTGCCTGGAGCAGAAAGGCCCGGCCCGAGAAGTCAGAGGAAACCGAGCCGGTTTCAGTTCAAAGACGAGAAAACTCCCTCAGTCCTGAAAAGTAAGGGGGGGGGGGAATCACTCGAGCCTGTTGCAGCAGCTTGCATCATTCAGAGTTATTGGAGAACACTGCTTCTCAATAGACCATGAAATTTAGTTTGTTTAAAATTTTTTATTTAAAGACGTGATATAGGATATCATAAGCTCCACTTGTCTGAAAATTCTACACACGATGTGCTCCAAAGAACTTTACAATTTATTCATTTATTTTTCTGAATGGAATGGTGGAAAGTACTTTTAAATACGAAAATGTTTTGCTGAAAGGGAGCAATTTCAGTTAATATTGATTCATAAAATGTTGGACTGTAAATTCCCACATCAGTTTATTTCCGTTAATATTTCTCATCCAAAAAAAGTTTTAGGAGAAAAAGAAATGCGTAACAGTATATTAAATAAATGTTGCAAACTTGAATTTCTGTAATTTAAATAATAAACACTAATAAGGGTAAGTACATATGAACTGAACATTACGTCTTCATTGTGTAAAATCCTCCATCTCTTTTCTGTCTTGATGGAATCTCTCCTCCTGCTCGTCACTCATTGATCCAGATTGTCAGGAAACTGATCCAGATGTCAGAACAAGTCCTGCATTTTGATGCTCATGTTGCTCCATAAGTCAGAAAGTTGACCTGATTGAGCAAAACCAATGTGATCCTTGGATTCATTTCATCAAAATGACCCTAAATCAGTTGAAAAACCCCAGACAATCTTTTTGATTGTTGTGCTAGTCAACAATTGTTAAATTTTTTAGGTTACAAAATGGCATTTTGTAACCTGATTACTAAATATAACAAATATACTTAGCACTTTGGGGAACATTTGGTGAGACAATCACATCCTCAAGTATTAATGAGAATCTCTAAAAGCTCGGCACATGTGCATCAGGTCAGTTCAGCCATTTTTAGGTGTTTGTCATGATTTTGAAATATTCAGACACAAAACTCAAGATCACAAGTCAGGTAAGATTAAAGTGTTTATTAATGGGGTTTTTTTCTGCCCAGTCAAATGCTGCAGATCAACCTGCTGTCGTGAGGAGTCGGAGGATAATAATGGTGACGACAGAGGCTTTACCAGGAAGTAGAAGAAGTTAGACATACTGCCACCTGCAGGTGGGAGTTACCAATCACTTGAACACAATGTGACAGGACGCACTTGAAAAAGGCGTTTTTAATCTCAATGGGGTTTTATCCTGGTAAAATTAAGATTAAAAAAAGTTTTTTACCATTTTTTGCTGAACATTTGCAGCAAACTCGCAATTATGCATTAACTAAATAAATAAATAAGTAGAAATCGTGAATTTCTGTGATGGTGTTCACAGTTCCCTGTGCTAGTATTTTGACCCAGTGCCACATCTTCTGGAAACTGACTGATAAAACTCGTCACTCTTCCCATTCCAGAGGCAGCAGCTTGTGTTCCAGAGCCACTCGTTCCTCTGGTTAATGTTTTTTGTGTACGCATGACAGAGATGGGAGACTGGAAATAAAGATCAAACGCTTGTTTAGCTGAACTCCATTTTATAACTCCACTGTAGAGAGGCACACTGAGAAAGACCAAAACACATGAAACACACACCCAAGACTTCAAGCAGCCCCTTTTAATCCAAAACAGCAGAAAGATAATGAAAGAAAAAAGTTTTGTCTTGGATGTTCTTTGATAGCTTTGACTAAAGTAAGTGATTGATTCCTATAATCATAACCAAAGCTTCTGTATCTGTGCAACCAGGTGGAGGAGCCATTTTGAAATTAAAGTTGTTTGTTCACGACCTACTTCTCTTGCTCCTCTGGAGTTTTTGCGTGAACATTCGACTGAAAGCAGTAAATTGCTGCAGAAGTCTGAAGGTAATTATCGTAAAGTTGGCAAAATTAATTAAAGAATGTGCAGGTGACAGCAAGTACTGCTACTGCTTCATTTAGATGATGTAAAATCCAGGGCGAATCGTTTCAGTAACTCGTCTCAATTAGTCTGCTGCGTCTCGCTCTGACTCTTCCTTTAACACGTGAGCTTAATCAGGGGAAACATTTTCAGGGTCACAGCCAGCCAATTAAACACGACTTCATGCGCCAGTGAGTTACAGCGGAGTACTCTATGAAGTCCCCCATGCCTTCCTTGTGAAAGTCTTTTCATTTCTGTTTAATTATGAAGCAACATTAATAGGTAACCCTGATGTCTATTGTATTCTCAGAAGCTGTCATTACTTTATGATATCAAGTGAAGGTAATGCAGTTTAGCTCAGTTTTCCGTAGCAGTTTCAAACCTTGCATGGCTGTGGAGCCATCAAGATGAAAGTCTTGTCCTTTTCTAAAGGTTATTAAAGCATCGCTTCCATGTAATTCAATGATGTAATTCAGATAGTTTTTCTGATTACCACTACAGTGTATCACAATACAGATATCGTAGATTTGCATCGTTACAGATTCTCACCGACAGCCACAGGGAGAGGAAACCACCAAAGGTCACTGCTACAAATGCTAAATGTTCAAGTAGTGCTGCATTCTGGCATTATAGTGGAACATTGAGGACGAAATGTGGTATGAAAAAGTGAAAAAACAGGATTAACTGCAGTTTTGAGTCTTTACCTGAGCTTAAGCTCAGTGTCCAAAGTCATCTTTTAGGAAATAAATGTATTTATTTTTTCTTTTTACTTTGAAACTTAGTCCAGAGCAAGAGTGGAGGGAAAAGAATCCATGTTGCTTCAGGTATGTTGTGAAGTGTCCACACTACAATGTTCAATTGAAACCAGAGGTTTACATACAAAGAGACACACATATTTTAGACATCAACCAGGAAGAAAAATCGTATGTGGTGATGGTGATGTTACCACCATCACCACATATGGTAATTGTGATACCATCACCATACGTGAGGGTAATAGCTCTGCATGTAAACATCTGAGTTCAGAGAAAGTTTAGAATAAAATGGCATTTGGGAAATAAACAATTTCACTCATTTTAACTGAATTAAGCAAAAGAAAATTTTGCTCTGATTTAACGTCAGATGCTGAGGAATTAAGGTGTGTGTATTTTTATTCAGAGCATGTAAACTTCTGGTCTCTAAGACGCCAGCGGGTGTTGTGTTCATTCAGATTCCAACGTCACGTTCCAGATCCTTCTTCTGTAATTAAACTCCCAAATCAGCATTCTGCTTCAGCTTCTTCCTCGAGGCTTCGCCACCTTTCAGTGCTAACAATAACACCATGCAGGATCAAGCATTTACCCAGAATAATTAATGCCATACGGTTTTCTTCAAAAGAATATTCTGCTCTGTTATGTGTCACGATCGCTCGGCTCCCGGCCCACCCGTCGGCTTAGGCCCACCAAAACAAAGGGACACAGAACAGCATGCCAACAACAAAGCCAGCGTGAACTCTTTGCGGTTCTTCAAAAAAATAAAAAATAAAAATAATCATGAATCATGAATTGTTTATTTGTTAGACTGACTGAAAGTAAAAAGTGTTGAACTGATGAGTACATAGCTAAGACTCTTTTAATCATTAATTTGTGTTTACCTTTTTCCCAGCTTGCTGTGCTTTTGCTAACATTGTGGGAATGGAGAGATTCCAGTGGAGTCTTGTCAAACTCTAATTTGCGCAGCAACTTGAATTCAGTGTGAATCTCCTTGTTTTGTCGATAATGGCTAAAAGCAAGTTCCCGTTATTTTTAACTCCATGGACCCACAACAGTCGAGTCTCTGTCTTAAAGTGCGCCATTGACGCAACACGAGGCAACTGTGCGTGATGAAAACTGAACGACGAGTCTTTGAGCGAGTGAGTCATGGCGGTGACGGCGGGGTGACAAGAACTGCGGCGGGCCGGCGGGTTGCGGGCGGACTGTCAGCGCTCCAGGCTGACATCCGTCAATCACGGCGTGACGAGCGGTGCGGACACGAGGAGGAAAAATGAAATATCGAGGACTGTCTGTCACCGGCACTCATGTTTCAAGGCCTACACATGCAAACGGGTGGCCACCTCTTGCTGAGTTTGCCTCATTAGTTTTAGGTTCCTTTTCTTTTTATTGTTTAGGGGGAGAAAGGTGCACAATCAGCCACTTTCCTACAACACAAACAGCTGAGGCAAAGTAGGGAAGCTATCTATATGCTGTCAATGCGGTCACATCCATCCTCTGCTTCCTCTCGCAGTTCATCCAAACCCCCTGACACGTGGAGTCTCTCTGGCAGAAGTGGAGGGAAGGGTTGGGGTTTACCTGGCGCTGCTCGGAGCAGACGTACATCAAGAACAGCTGCTTTCCCTCTCTGCTCTACATTCTGCAGTGTAACCTGCTGTTTGCTTAGATCTACTGTATATGTCTGTATGTAAGGAGGCGCAGCTTCCCTCCTCCTGTCTGACCTCTTTTCTCTGTTTCTTCCAGGTATCCTAACATTACCTTCCCCTAATGAAAGACAAAACCCACCGTTGTCTTCTCTTTTATTGATGAATTCAATGTAGAGATGAGGAAACATAATCACTGAGCTTTAAGCCACAGCGCACAGGACGAGTATCTTACAAAAGTATTCAGACCCACTGAACATTTGTGAGTTTTGTCGCAACCAAACTACAATGTGCTCTTTATACATTTTACACGAGCATTAAAACGGACGTTTCTAATATTCCAAAATACAATGTCCAAATGTTAAGATTTCATCCTATTTTCTCAATGTAACAAAAGCTGCTTGTTTACATTCATAATTTTCTTTCGTTTTTTTTTCTTTAACTAGACTTTAGATGCCTCATTCCAAATGTTACTGTGTTACTGTGAAGTGAAGGTGTGGACATGTAGCATGTGTCGGTCTTCAGACTGGCTGAAATGCATATTGGACTTTTAGGAAAACATTTGCGTCCATCAAGCCGGAGTCATTTCCCTGACGGCGTTCTGTTATTTCAGGTCTCATTCCCATCCACTTCCAGCAGCGTGGCTTCATACACGCAGTGTGTGCACTTGACTGGCCCGCCTGCAGACCAGATGCATTTCCTGTTGAAAATGCATGATTCACCGTGAATAGAGTCAGACATGACGTCCACATCCTGTTGTGCTGTTGAAATGATCAACTGCAACAAATCCCAACTTCATCTGGCAAAAAGGAAAATAGCAACCATGAATCCATGTACAAAGAAAATCACAGATGAGCATTTTCATCCACAAAATGATTCAAAAGTCAACACTGCAGTCTTCTGCAGTACTGCACTCTCAGTAAATGCATTGATAAATCCATACAGTCATTACTTTAATGTGTTTATCCAGCAAACTGTTGTTACCACATTTGACATTAATTGATCACATTAACCACTCATAATGTGTCGTGAATTTTAAAGCTACTTAATAAGATGCATAATCTGCTTGACCTTTTTACCTTGCCTTACTCAGGAAAATTGATCAGACGACAGAACTGCAAAATGTCAACTAAAACTCCCAACAATGATTATTATTATTATTTTTTAAATATGTCTTTTCTGGCGGTTTGGAGCTCAGAGTCGTTGTCCTTCAAGGTGAGGCCCAAGACCTACTTTGACAAGCGAAGCATTGCTGCTTTCACTGTGACGCTCCACTCCTTATGTATGTGAAACTTTATTAGCAATTTGTCTTTAAGTTTATTTCAAATGTAACAGACAGGAAAAGAAAGGAGAAAAGAAAGGGAGATAGGTTTAAAGAGGAAAAAAGGAGAGAAAGAAGCACACAAAGAGAACACATAGAAGTCTGCCTCAAGACCTGCAGAAAGAGAAAGGGAACAACAGAAGGTGTTTATCATTTATAAGCACTTTCTGAGGCGTAAAGGCACAGAAACTGTTAATCAGGACCTGCATGTTTGCTTTCAGACCAGTGTTGTGGTTTTATTCTTGTTGGCGGTGTCGCCACGTCACTGTATGGAATATCAGCAGTAAGGAAGATGATGGATGATATAGTCTGAGTTTTATGCTTGATGTGCATTAGAGGACTTTATGGTGTCATGAAGTTATGGTACAAGTTGCACACGATCAAAGGAAGACAAACGCCGTGAGAAAACTACAAGAGGCAAGCTGCTTCGTAATTAGCTTGTAGCATTTTTTCAGTTAAATAAAATTAAGGACAAATTTTACGAGATGAGCTCAACATAAATGTATGAAGCAACACAAAGATGCAATTTGGAATTAAATTGTAAACATGCTGTACTTACCTCATTCTTCAGTCACTAATGAGCAGGGTCTGCGGTAAAAAACTGCCTAGAAAAGCATCTCTACATACAGCATGAGAATGAGAAGGCAGAGAAAAAAAGGCAGTGAGAAAACGCACAAAAATCCATTTGTAGAAACCACCAGCTTGTCCTCCGTGGTCAAAGACTGAATACTGACCCATAAGCAAGTCCTGTGTCTCCTTCCATAACAGGACAGCCAGAAAATCTCCAAGGGCAGAAATCAAATGCTGGACTCCCTCTGCTGACACTTTGTGATCGTGAGGAGCAGAAAATCCACTCCAAGCTGTCCAGAGATGAAAGACTTCATCATCTTCAGTCTTAGAACGAGACCAGGCATGCCGCACGGGAAGTTTATTTTCACTGTTTGTCCCCAGGATCTGGTTCTTCTGCTGAGTATCTCATGACCAAAGGCCATTTGAACAGAGATGAATCACCTCACTGAGAGCTTTTGCATCCAGCCCAGCTTCTTCTTCACCTCACTGCTAAGCTCCAGCTCCTCAGGCTGAGGGTCAACGGTTTACTGGAGCCTCCTTTCTATCATCTGAAAAGTCTGACACCATGATACTGAGCAGCACTGTTCAAAGACCGCAACTCTCTTCTGTTCCGAGTTATTCAACTACACAACAGTAAGAATATCAGCATAACATTAGCCACATCGATCATTTAAAGGGGATAAGGTTGTTATGAATTTCCCAGACACATGGTGCCATAATAAAGGAACCTAAAAAACTAAGAGACCACTTAAAATGATCAGTTCTCTGTTTTTACTCTTTATAAGTATATGTCTGAGTAAAATTAACATCGTGTTGATAACTGGCAGACAGGATATTTGCCATGGCTGCTGAATTCTGATTACATCAAGCACACCTCCAAGATGTCCGACAGTCACAAGTCAAAACATTTGGTCGTGAACCACTTGACTGCAGTGATGAGCTTTTATCAAAAGCTTAGTTGAACTCCACTGCTAGTTGACGGAATAACCGCAGAAAAATGCCAAAGAAATGAAAATATTGATTTCAGTAACAGCACTGTGACTCGCAGGCTGTTGCTTTCGCTCTGAGTCCCTCTCTGTTCGCTGTGTTGCCTCCTTATAATGACGCCGTTATGAGAGATTTTCATAAGCATAATCAAATTGCGCTTGATGATGCTGGAGACTTGGCATTTTGGTGTCCTGAAAACAGATTTATCTTTCTCTGTCCGACACGTCAGAGTGTTTGTCTCCAGTAAGAAAGAAAGGAACGGCCGTTTAGGAAACGAAATCCAGTTTATCTCTACACAGGGTTCTGTTAAATGTACCAGGCTCACCAGTCCAAACTGAAAATAATAACCCGCTTGTCTTTAACCCTTTCATGCATGAATTATGATCCCTTGTGTTAGAATTTTTTTTCTAATTTTTTTTTAAAATTATTTTCTTGAGGCATAAAAAAAGGTAGGGTTAGAAAGAAAGAGAAAAGTTGACAGACTGAAAGAAATCAGACATTCCTCCAAATACAAACGGCTTGAAAGTGAGTTTTCCTATCACAAATGGCACCAATTTTCCTCCGGATATGAATATGCAGGACGTCCTTGACGGGAACAGCCATCGCCCCGCTGAGCACAGACACCAGCACTCAAACAGAACTACACCATGTCGGGTTATGGAGAACATCTTGTCTTACTAAAGTTTTTTCTTTTAAAAGAAAAGAATATAGAATTTCCATAATATTTAGCATTTATTCATTATCTTTAAAGTTTTGATAGTTTGATGGAACTTAATATTAAGTATTTTTTAAGGTGGAATGTTGACTGTTTTTAAACTAAGAAGCTGCTCATTCACTTGTTTGCAGTTTCATCTGTTTGAGGATTCAAAAAGAGCCACAGGAGCTGACTTTGTACCTGCCTCAGGGATGTGACATTGAGTTGATGAAGTGAATTCACCCGGCGCTGACTTCAGTAGATAATAGGAAGGTTACACATAATACAGAAAAGTTGGGTTTTGTTCTGTTAGGCTTTTAACTTCTGTCATGGAAGACTCTGGATTTGGATCTGTTGGATTTGTTCTGACACATGGAGACAGATTAATGTACCTATTAAAGCTAACAAAGCTAATCACTAATAAAATGATCCTAAAGACTTGAAATCTGATCATCACTTTGTCTTTATGAAAAAAAAAAAAAACTATTTTACAGTGACCGCACTCTCTCTCTCTCACACACACACACACACACACTGTGTGACATCACCTCGGCAATTAAGTGTAATAATAACGGACTGCTTACAGCCACTACCCAGAGACAAAAAATATTTTGATTGTTAATTGCAGTTTATATAAGCGAAATGGTTATCAGGTCAAACAGTTACAAAATGAATAAATTAATTGGAAGAACTCATGCTTTGGAAGAAAAATAGGTTTCTTCTTTCATTTTTAAGGTCTGATTGTGAGATGAGGTACACACACAATCAGTCATAGCATATCAGACCACAGATTTCTTTATCTGATGTGAATTCACCCTGAGGACCAGCTTTTGAGCAGCAAACACTCCAGGTGGGTCTGGCGAAGAAGAAAAACATAAAAGTACTTTGTTCCTAGAGCTCATGGCATCATGAGCTTTTTGGAAACAACAGAACATTAAAAGTGTTCTGCTTCCACAGCCGTCTTAGTCTGCCACTCTACATTATTTTGCACCGGTGTGCTGCTGTATTATCGAATGGGCTTTGTGGAAGTCGATGTGTAAATAATAGTGGCATCAATTATTTAAAAAAATAAATAAATTCCTCTCTTTCTAAAATCTATCAACGGATCCCGGTTTACCAATGTGAGATTCTTTTCCTGCAACAAAAGATTAATTAACGTCACATTTCCCACCAGGTGAGCCAGCAGATGTAAATATTAACGGTTCTGTACTCAGAAGAGCTCGTTTGTTAAATGCTCGGTCCTTCTCTTTTTACCTGAGGATTTTCCTCCACTGTCAAACTCTGTGAGCCATGAAGCCAGGTGACTGCCTGTTTGCCCAGAAAGTGCAGTTATGCAAACACTGTAAAGCAAATAAGATCACTCATTGATTCACTTATTCTGCTTTGCTATTCCAATCACTGCAGCAGTAAAAGGTCGTTTGTGGTCCTGTGGTCGTCTTGCCGTTGTGGCGGTTTGGGACTCGGCTGTTAAGTCATCAAAACAGGAGAACGAATGAAAGCGGCCTCCTACTGATTGCGGCTACTGAAAGCTGCACAAATTATTTTCCTGCTATCGAACTAAACTGGATTCCTGGAAATGAGAACATTTGGATGAGTGTAATTGGTATGGTCCATGGACACTGACACTGGCTATATTTCAGCTTTGTAGCCTTCCATTTCTTTTTATTGTTTTTCATTATGAGCCACGGGAAATGGAGCAGTGATTTCACTGCCCTGCCTGCCAATGTAGCTTTTATGTAACATCAAAACAAAGCAGGAACTAGTGGTCTGAAAACCTACGGACTAAAAACATCAGTACTTACTGAAAATGTCAATATTCTGTGACGTTAGTCGCACAAACCTAACATGTTTTATCTGAAGATGGGTTAGTATTAAATGATGTTCAATGGTGACGTTAGCACGTCGCGTCAACCTCGTTGTCTTACGGCAAAAATATAAGCTAACTCATTAGTCTGATACAAGCCAAACCAGATATTTACATATACCAAATAATTTCTTTTTTTTCTCTGTCTGAAGTTAAATCAAACCAAACTTCTCGTGTTTTAGGTCGGTTACAATTACCTAAATTATTTCTGTCTGCTAAATGTTGGAACACCTTTTAGAGATTTTTTTGTGACTTTGTTCAAATTTAGAAGTTTGCAAGCGTTCATTTCAATTTCAATATTCAAAAATATTTCATTAATCCCAAATGAAAATTAAATGTTGTTGTAACTCATTAATTTAGATTCTTCAAAGATCGTGGTGATCTTCTACAGCGGCCTGTACTGCAGTGAATCTGAAGAAGCCTCTGATTGAAGATGCTCTGCCCTCCTGAGACAGTATCGTGAAGAGGATGCTCAGGGTTGTTAGTCAGTATCAGAGATAATTGTCTTTTAATAAGATTTGGGTCAAACCCATTTGGTTTTCTTTCCGCGAACATCTGATAAGTTAACTGACACGTTTGAGTTAACTGGAAGAAAAGCTGTGGATGTATTTCAAGGCCTCACCAAAGAAATTCCAACTTGTGAGTCCAGATGGAATGAATCATAGGAAATCATGATTCATGGTTAAAGGAAGTGCTTCGCAAGCATAAAATACCACTGAACGGCTGAAGATTTCCGTAATTTTAAAAAATAATGAAAGTTTTTAAACTTTTTGTTGCTTTTGATTAAATGTGGATTTATAAAATAAACAAGAATAAATTTCCATGTTTAGAATAGAAATCATCCTATGCCATGATTTTTTAAATCATGGCATAGAATAATTTCCAAATAAACAATTGCAAATTGTTTATTTGCAATTTATTTTAATTGCAAATATAAATGAGTAATTTAGATTTTTTTCTATATGCCCTTTTTCTCTCATTTCTCTCAAATATTTCTGCTTGATATTTTTTTTTTCTGTTGCAGCTTCCTTTCATTAATCTTTGTGTTTCCTTCAATGTTGACTCTGAGAAATAAAACTCTATTGCTTTTATAAGGGAACAAAGAAGGATTACAAAAATAAATCAAGTAAAATGAAGAAAAAAAATCCACACTGACACAACCATCCTTAAAAGTGATCTGTTTACTCTTTGGGCCTGCCTTGAGGGGAAACTTGAAGATTTTTTTGGTCATATTTGTGTGGATGCTTTTGGTCTCTTGGTACATAAACAGCATTGTAAGCTAATGCTACATATGTGGGAAAACTTATAAAATAAATCCCTTTCTAATTGCTAAGCAACACTTTCTTTCAATCTGGTAAAATTATTCTCAGACACAAAGGTTGCAGCTTTTTCCTTTCAGGTTTGTGTTTCTGGTTTTCAGGTTTTCAGTTCCCTCCTCCACACATTGTTTTGCTCATGCCGACTCATCTTCCTTCTCTGCTTTCTTACTTAACTTGTCTGAACCTCCTGTGTGTTAACCTCAACAAACAAAGCAGGAAAAAGAGTTTTTTTCAGTAAAGTCTAAGGCTTGTTTGTTTCTCTCTGATGTACAGTAATCACTTTTATTGTAAGAAACTCTAGTTGTCATTGCTATGGCAACCAGTAATTGATATCAATGAGTTCACAGATCCTCACTTTGTCATTTCTTCCTTTCAGCCTCCTTACTGGCTCTCTGAGCCTGGCTCCTCGTATCACAACTAACCAATGCTTTTCCCAGCTGATTGTAAAGAAGAGAAATACGGGGTCAGAGTTCAGCCACAAAGAGCAGAAGTGTGTTTGTGATTGACACACTGTTGGGGAATTACTGTCTCACTGCAGCTTGGTATTCTGTGTTACCAGGAGCAGTTTCTAATTCACCATTTAAAGATTCCAGAGAGACAAAATATTTAAAGGGATAGGGTTATGTATTTTCCAGGTTATATAGTGACATTTTATAGCACAATTGAGGAACTTTTTTACCTTCAGTTGTATAAAATTTGATTTCCTAAATTAATCCTTTGAAATTGGGCCTCTGTTTCTTTAAGAAACTCCTGCTCTTTCTGAAACTCTGAAACTCCACCTACAGAACGTTATCACAACATGGCTCCTCTGTTGACCATTTAACAACATTTTTTCAGCTTTTTACTGAGATGCAGCTCCTATAATGAGCTGTGCAGTTCCACCAGATGTTTGCTAATTGCTGCTAATTAGTCTGAAGGAGCTGAGTGAGGGAGTTGGTTCAGGGCTGCTCTGTGAGGTAGAAGCTTGTAAGTTTCTTGGAAATACCGCCTTGGTCTGACTGAGAGACAGCTTGGAAGTGCCTGAAAGGCGGAGCTAGGTCCCACCAGAGGGTTGCCATGGGAGATTAAAGGATTTCTCAAACATGCATGAAAGAATCAAGGCAACACGCAAAGTTTGTTTTTGACGAGGAAATAATATTATAACATGATGTAAAACTCAAAAGAGTTGATTTTACGTAACACTGCCCCTTTAAATATCTGATCATGCAGTAAATAACTGTCATGGCGTCTACAGTTTGAATACGGTAACCTAATATGTCTAGTCACAGGCATGTGAATTGATTTTTTTTTATTCAGTTTCATTATAATTATTCAATTTCATCTGTTAGTGTGTCATGAAAAGTAATAATACAGATATCATCACATAATACAGAATTTATAGCCAATGAAGTTAAACCAGAGCTATTTTTTTCCCTCAATTTATTGTTCTGTTCATTAGTAATAAAGCATCTCAAATGTTAAGTATGAATCCTTATACTTTTGGAGATCATGGTGTTAGTTGTTATAAACCACAGCTCGTCTGTCACTTCACACATCGTGGAAGCAACAACAAACCAAGAAGTGACGGCCATATTTCATCTTCCTTATTTAAACTCTGCCAACCCTATTTATATATGACAGAAAAAACAGCTTGAGATCTGGACTTTATGATCCTTTTTTCTTTGTTTTAAAATAACACAACTGTGTTTTATTGTGACAAATGACAGAATGGCTTCAAAATATGATTTCTTCTATTTTATTATTTAAAGTTTTACAGCAGTTAGGTTCTGAATTAATCATTTAAAAAAAAAAAAGGCCTCAAAATTCTGTTCAGTACCTCTCCAGTTACGCACACGCTCAATCCCACTGAGTCACAAATGTTCATAAACTTTGTTTTGGCCTTAACAGAGTTCACTTTCAGTTCACTTTGCTGATCTAACATGATGCCTAAAAATTGCTCCGTTTCTGCCTGACTAACCTTGTGTAAGTGGAAGAGGCATAAACATTGAGTTTGATGAAGCTGAACTGTTTCCTCGTGCACAAATACAGAAGAGCGGAGGTTGCGGTAACTTCTAGCTGCACTGGACCGTGATAAATACTTGAGGTGGGGCTCACACCTCCCAGGGTACGAGGCGTTCTCCTGAACATGTCCTCTCCGTCATAAATAACAACATACAACAGAGTGGAGAGTAGGGAGCAGCCTGCCTGAGGCATGGAAACAGCTGCTTTAAAGCATTTGGCTAATGGTAGCTATACATCAGCGGAAGTTATCTCTGGTCTTTGTGACTTTAACTGTCAAACTAAATAAAAAGTCTCTTCAGCTTGTGTTATATGATCTATAATGACTTTATCTGGAAGTCAAGCTGTAGCACATGCAGATGTATATATATATATATATATATGTATATATAGCTATTTTGACTTTGGTACTAAAAGATCTTTGCAGTATTACAAAGTCTTTCACTTAATTAATTATTTGTAGCTCGCTTTGGGACTTTGCTTTGGTCTGTTGTGTATTTAGAGATCATTTAGAGTCACTTCTTCTGTGAGGTCATCGTTCTTCTACACAAAAATAAATAAGTTTAGTGATATGATTCAGTATGTTTGGGACAGATCTGGGGTGGAGTCAAAATATTACCATCATGCAACACTGTGTCATAATGTACGGTCGTAGGATGGTGAGGTAGAAGCGGTGGACCCAGGTTGAAGTGAGAGAAATGATGTTTTAATGATAAATAACAGAATAAACAAATCCAGGCAGCACAGGTGAAGCAACGGCAATGATTCTCACACTGGTAGCAACTGGCATTAGACTGAAAAAGTAGACATGACAGAATAGACAAAGGACCTGACGAGGAAAGACTGACACAGGTGGGATTAAATACACAGGGGAGTAATCAAGGAAACAAGCCACAGGTAGGATCAATAAAGGGGGAGACGGGACAACAAGGAGACTCAACTGACACAGAAACCTAAATAAACACACAGAAAACTCAAATCCTCAAACGCTGTTATGGTATTTATCCATAAAGTATCATCCTTCCAGGGGCAGCATTCTGTAAAATCAACTTTTTTTTTTACCTTTACATCATATCATAATGTTATACCCTCATCAAAAACACACCTGGAGTGTTGCCTGAGTATCTTCTGAGTTCAGTGCAACATTGGTTAAAAACACCAAGGCCTTAAATTGCAGAGTAAACTTCATTTTAAGTCATATTTGATATCTATAGTATATTTTAATAACTGAAGTTACCATAGTTACTTGATTATGTTATAAAATGCCAGTATGTGGCTGGAAATCACATAAAACTGCCCCTTGAGAAACGAATTGAAATCACCATGTATTGAACAGCTTTACAAACTGCATATGTTTCTGAGTAAGACAACAGAAGTAACATTTCCTTGCAGAATTCTTTATAAAATGTGAGCTTTTTTCACATTTATCAGATAGACGTCTATTAATTCAATAAACTGAAGTCTGTGCTTTTGATTGTACGCATTTAGAAATCTGAACATGATCCCGCAGCTGACCTGTTATGTTTGTTGTGAAATAATAAACTGTGGCTTCTACACACTAAACAATAGTCTTCACTGAACCCCTTATACTGGTTTATGTTTTTCAAAGATAATTATGTATGTAACTGCTCCTAGTTTAATAGGTTATTTTCTTTAAAGTCATCAGAACTGGGATCTTAGACCATGTGGAGACTCTTTGTCTAAGTTTTTTCATGTCTCAACTGGACGTGTGGCTGCTGGAAACTAACCAAATAGTTATGATCACTGCTGATGAGGTCAACCTTAGAACCATTTCTTCTCTTCACTTCATTGTGCTAGTTTGTGCCAACAACCCAGAACTATGTGTGCAGTGGGCTCAGAATTTCTTCTCTTTGTTTTTTTCTCCCCTCCAAAACACCAAACCCTCTGATTCAAATTCCTCTCTCCGATCCTCCTAACTCCATCAGGCTGGTGGCCAGCCAGACGTCTGCGAGGTACAGACCTTAACAGATTCACCTGGCACTGTGGAGAAAGCTGTAATCCTCAGTTTGGTATTCTGACAGTAGCAGAGCGAGGGGCCATGCAGAGAAAGTTGTTAAGGTGAAATAGTGTCTTGCACCTTTACACTTTAACTCAACAGGCCGTGGCTGTAACCCTGCAGGGTGTTATGAGGAAATGACTTTATGGACGGCTTCCAACATCCTGACAGTCACTAACCTGACAGGTTCAGTCAGCCTGAGTCTCTGGGCTCTGTCTTCATACGACTGGCCCCGACGTCGCCTTGTCTTCTTTTCAGAAGCAATGCATTGCTGGTTGACGCTGAACATTTTATAATGAATTTAAAGTGGAATCAAGTTGCTCAGCAGGAGCAATTTGTTGCACAGTTAAAGGCCAACATTGAAGGGTAGGGTAACCCTACGATCGAGGCTTCATGGATGTATTTGTGCGATTAATCTGGAACCTTTCTTTGCTTTTGAAGTTGCTGATGGTAAATTGTAATTGTTTGAATGAGCATTACAGAATCTGAAGAATATTGTGACTATTGTTAAGTGATCAAAAAAAGAATCTGTGGACAGCAGTCACCGCAAACGCAGAGTTGCTTCCATTCAAACTGTCTATTTTGCCAAATTATATAAAATTAGAGATGACCTGATAAATCGGCTGGTGAGTGGAATCAAATAATATTATTGCTAACACTGAAGGATGATTAGTCAAGTAAAGCAGGTGTTCGTACCAGGAAAGTCCTTTAGTCTGATTATTTGGTCCAGTTTGCTTTCACATTGAGCAACATTGCAAGTGGACTATAATTTGCAAACAAACTCATGCATGGTCACTGCTGTCAGGAACCCAGACACAGAAAAAAACAGCTTTGGATGTCTGGCTTGCTGTATTTCTGCTGGGCACATTTTAATAGCATTTTGAATGACAAGAGGAGCTCATACAACGCAGAGACATTTCTAATTTTGGATCAGCGTCACCAAATGCTTCGGGCTGAATTCGATGGGATCCTGTGAGTCCCTCTGACCCACAATGAACCGTAGCTCAGGTAGGATTTCAGTCTCATCAGTACATGCAGATGGAGCATTAGCAACACTGAGGGGCTCATTTTCTTAAGCTATTTTGCAACACCATCAGCTATTGGAGTGTGTACTTTAATGGAAGCCAAATGTTTTTCTTCACATAAATCAAAGAAAAAACCAAGAAAATAGTTTTTGTTTTAAGACATATTGTGAGAACGACAAATCCAAGAAAATACAATTTATGAAACAAGTATATAATGTTTTGACATCCTGAAGCAGAGCAGTGTTGTTAGGCAATAAATCTATACACTCAAGGGATTAGTGTACTTTACAAACTCTGCTAAATATGAACAATTAAATGTCAGACATGTGTAAAGGTGATTTATTTGTCAGAAGAACTAAATTCGATTTTAATTCCTCATTAACAAAACAGAAAATAATGTCCTCTGCCAGACTGAGAACTGCTTACACAACCCATCTGGACAGATTAAGTTTCATGTGTTTATGTAATAGAAATGAGTAAGAAGTGAGCGAAGGGGTGTCCCACTTTATTTTATTATTTACTGTATTATTTTAAACACTTAGGATGAGGTGCTAAAGGAGCTTAAAGTAAATTCATTCCACACATTTCATTTGAGGAAAAATGAAAACCGTGTTTGTGCTTCTCTTCATGGTTATGTCCTGTAGAGAGAACTCCAAACTAAAGCCAATACTTTAATAATTTAAGGTAGAGGATTAATATTCCCAGTTCAGCAAACTAAAAAGAAATGCATTAATGACTAAAGTCTCATTTTAATGTTGAATACATTAAAACGAAGTCAGCAACTGTCATATGAATGAGACAAAATTAGAAACCGTTTGGTAATCTGTGACTCAGATAATGTAGATACATATTCATAGTTGTGGTGCTGAATCATGGGAAAGGAAAATGCAAATGTCCTTAGTTGCTCTGCCTTAACATTAATCTGATTCTAAGGCTCAAGTCTTCAGTGTCTCACTTTAGTGGTAACAGTAAGAGCCGTGAAGGCAGCGTTTAATTACACTCCTGTGTGTGTGAGGAGAAATAGAAGTCCTGAATGTGTCTGGAAGTTCATTGTTTGGCTGACTGCTGCTCATGACTCACAGAGATATGGATGAGTTACAGATGCTGACATCCCGGCTGTTCTCTTCTCAATCCGTGCTGAAATGTTTCCACTGGAGACATTTCATTCATGTTTTCTCTTTCATCTGAAGTGTTCAGATTTAGATTCTATTGGTGACTGACTGCTGCAGAAAGGCAACCTATGATGTAGTTGTAAAATATTTTTACAAACAGAAATTGGGAATATGAAGTATGCATTTGTATTAATGCCCTGATCATACTGCGAAAGCTTCGTAGCTGTAGTTACAATGAAAAGTGTTTGTGTGTGGAGCAGTGTTCCACATACACAGATTTTTGCCGTTCTTTGCAAAGCGACTCAAACTCAGATAGATTGGACGGAGACAGTGTGTGAGCATCAAGTCCTGCCAGCATTTCTGTATTGGATTCAGTTCTGGACTTTGACTGGGCAGTTTATCACAGGAATATACTTTGATCTAAGCTCTTCTGTTAATATGAACCTCTGCCTCAGGCTCAAGTCTTCCGTCCTGAGTTTAGCTCCATTCTGCATCTCAAATGTTTCTTTGTGCCTGCTGGAGAAAAGCTTCCTGCTACTGTCATGTTCCACAGTGAGGAACCTCTGGCTCTTTTCCTCCATTTACAATGACCTTCTTGGTAACACTTTATTTGAAGGGGTGTGCATAAGGCTGACATGACACAGTCATAAACATGAAGGAGTCTTCATGACTGTTGTCATGCAGTGTCTTTAGGTAAATAATGACACTTTTAATGCAAAGTTGCACCAAAAGGGCACTAAAACCGTCAAATTTGCATTAAGTGTCATCATGTCATTTTATATGTGAGCCTTGGTTTATTTATAGTGTTTATCAATAATGTCAAAACAATTGACTTACAGAGTCAATGAAAATGCACTGGTTTTTATTTTGGGGCTACACAGAAATGGGGGCTAAAATCAAATGAAAATGGTTTCATGTTTTTTGTGCCCCAAAAGAACCACAGTTTCCTGCCTCATGGTTAAGAGCTGTGTGTTGGTCTATCATGTAAAATGCAGATAAAGTACAATAAAGATTATGCTTGTGATGTGACATATTGTGAAAATGTTTACAAAGATTTCACAAAGCACTCTGTGTGATCTAGATAAATCATTTTAATTTGTAAGTGGATTAATGAAAAAACTAAATATTGATGTCTAGTTTTGACTTCTTTATGAAACATGTTCTATACAGTGTTCCTAATGCCTGTTTTAATTTTTTTTACTTAATGTTATTGTGTAATGATGAAATAATTAGTCATCATATATTAGCTTTAAAACTGCTGGTTCCAATGTTTTGTTTTCCTCTGGATACTTTTTAGGTTTTCATTTCAAGCAACCCATTATTTATGCCTTTATAGTGTAAATATAGACAGACATAATGTGGCATTAATTATCATTATATTGTTTTTCAGGGTATTTGATGTACAGTGTATAATTGTGTGTGCGTGTGCATGCGCGGGTGGGCGTGCGTGCGTGTGCGTGTGTGTGTGTGTGTATGTGTGTACTATACTACATATAGAGGACCACTTTCACCATTTTACACCCATAAATTGAGATCATCTGGAGAAATTGAGGACATTTTTCTAACCCTTGCTCAGTTCTACAGTTGTCTATTAGTTTGGTTTAGAGCTACCATGATAATTAAGTTTTGGTTAAAGTTGGGTTAAGAAGAAAACTGTGGAGGGTTAGGGGAAAATGTCTGGGTTAAGCATAAATATAAATACCAAAATGAATGAAAGTCAATGCAAAGTCCTCTGAACGATAGAAATACAAGGTTGCATGTGTGTGCGTGTGAGAATTTGCAGAAAAAGGAACCCACTTATTTTTTCTGACTCAACCCCCTCTCTAAGCCTAAATCCAGTTTCTGATGTCTTCCTCCCTCAGTGACTGTGTGCACAGCGCTCCTCAGTGCTTTCATGAATGTTGACATTTGAGCATAAATTATTGCATTTCTCTCCATCTAGTGCTAGTTCTTTTGAAGAACTAGCACTCACCATATTTCCTCTCCTTAGATCTGAGTTATTATTCTCTGGCTTCCTTCAAACAGAGGCCTCTCCATCACCTGGTTGTAGGGTCTCACTGTAATTGGCAGATTATGTTGAATACAGCTAAAATAGTACAACACAGAGCTAAATTACATACAGGCAGCTGTTTGGTATGTAAAGATGTTTGCAATGAGGCCTAAAGATGAGCTGAAATGAAGAACAAGACAAAAAAAAACCTTGTTTTGGTCTCATTTCTCTAAATGTACATCAAGTTTCTGGAAATAAAATTATGTTTAATTGGTTAAATTTAGTCAGGAGGACTAGTGGTCAATATCAATTGCCCCTGGATGAGTCCATGTGGTCGATATGGTTGTAATATTATTATTTAGCTTGTGCAGCAGTGGTATTTGATGTTTTCAAACTGCTTTCATCTGTCCCTGGGCAATCATTGGCTGCTGTAATTATGCTTTATAGGATGTTTGTCTTGCTACAACTTTATTAAAACAGTGTTGCAGGACTAAGCTGAATAGAGCTCACACTGTTGTGCATCTTCTAAACATCCAGTTCCTGTAAAAGGAGACTTTTATAGCATGTAAAGCATCTCAGTGATATAATGATGGAAACTTCCATTTTATGTTACCGGATAGAGATTTAAATCTGAACACAATGTAAATGTAGATAAAAACAATTTGTAATTTAATTTTGTTTATGTAGAGAGGGAAGTTCTACCATGACTCATTGGTTCAACTCACCTCCACTCGATTCTATGCGGTTTCTTTACATTTGTGTTCCAGCTCCATGAGGTTTGGTACCTCGTTTTCAAACTGGTACTGTTTAAATGGTGATATTCCATGTTCCAACAGTCTTGTTATGACCTGAGGAATTTCTAAGGATTCCCACAACTCACATTGCTTCGGACTCTGCCTCAAATCCTGTCCCTGCAGATGCTGGGCCCATGCTAAGGTCACTGATTAATGTATTTTTGGGACCCAGAAGCCAAGGTTGGACTACCAGGCCCAGGAAAGCCCTGAGCCCTGATGGCCTTAGAGAGAGGATGAAGAGCTCCTTCACCTGAATCTAGTTGAGATTTGGAAAGTGCCACTGCTCCTTTGAAAGGATTTATTTAAGGTGACTCATCAGGAAGCCTCCTGGGCGCCTCTCTCTGGAGGTTCTCCAGGCCCGTCCCGCTGGATGGAGCCGCCACGGGAAACATAGGAGGGACAATGCATCACTTCTGGCATGGGAACACCTCTACAGCTCCAAGAATGACCAGCTCCCAGTGGAGCAGGAGAGAGAAAAGTTAGTTTTCCTCTTGGATCCAAGACTCCAACTTAGATAGGCAAAAGATGGATGGATGGATGGATGGATGGATGGATGGTAAATGTTAAGTAATTCATAGGAACTGAACTTAGGATTGTTTTTTGTCGAGGGTGAACTTGACCTCAGCTGGTTCTAATAAAAATGACAACTACTCCAGATTTTATTTACTGCTAATTCTTTCCAAACCCTCTTCAGTGTTCAATGTATTGCTGCTCTGCTCCACCTTACATAGAGAACCAAGATGACCTCCAGCCAAATCATCAGTTCTCTTCTTTAACTTTCCTGTTGCTGTTAGCCATGGCCTGTATCATTATCCACTCTAATACGGCATCCCTCTAAAAGGAAGAAGCCAAAAATCCAAAAGGCACATAAAAATCCCAGATTACAGTTTGCAAATGCACCCAGACACAGAAACTTCACAGATTTTGAAAAAAAAACTAAATGAAAAAAATAAATAAAACTGACATGTTTGACCATAACTGCTGATACATTTACAGGAAAAAAAGAGGGAAGATTATAAGCCTAAGGAACGGGCATGGCAGCATCATGCTGTGTGGATGTCTCACTAGAACAGGAACTGATTCACTTCAGAAAATAGGTTTCATCATGAAGAATGGATATCATGAGAAAAAATTGGAACACATCTTAAGACACCAGCCAGGAACCTGAAGTGGCTCTTAGTGTGTTTTTCAACTGGACGGTGATCCTAAGCTGCCAGATAAATGACAAAGTGGGTTCATGAAAAATATTTTCTTATTTTCTAGAATTTAACAGTAGCATTAATTCAGGTATTTCTACCTGACCTAAAACAGAAAGAGTCCAGTGTGATTTAACTTTACAATGGGGAAAAAAACAAAAGTCATGTGCCTTTTTCTATAATGTATGTAAATATCTGGTTTGTTTGTGGATGCGGTCTGCCTCTGGTCATTTCATGTCTCGCAGAGCCTTGTTTCTGCTGCATGTTTAGTTTATTCAGCATACTGCAGCAGTCTACACACCATAAATACATTAAAGTTATTAAATCCAGAGCCATGTATATGCATTACACATCAGTAGATCCGCAATGTGGTGAGGAAAAACAATATTTGCCTACTAAAAAGGAGAAATGCGCAGCTAAGTTACTGTTTTACTTTACAGAACAGATTGACACAGGCTCAGTAATTCTGGTGAGTTGCAAATACATGCTGTATATAAATTATCACTAACACATGTAAAAGAAATGTCTATTGAAATATTTTTGTATGAATGTAGTTTTGTATAAATCTAGTGAAGCTGAAGAGCCAGCAGAAATTGTTCAGTTGGAAAGTAATTTGAAGCATCAAACAGTCATTGAAAACAGTGTGTGCAGTTCAGCAGACACACACCATGTCTCACAGAGTCATTAGGCAGCATTGCCAGCACCTAATAGCTCAGAGTGGTCCAATTTGAGTGTAATTTAGTTCCCATGCAGACCAGTGATGGGTATGTAACCGACTCTATTTGGAAGAGAGTGGCATGTCCAGAAGGGCAACACACAGGATAAGTGGTGGCATCACTAGTGGAGCCGTGGTTATCGAGCAGTTAGTGGAACATCTGACCCTCGATGAAAACAGAGAGGGCATCTTTGCAGGCAGAGAGGCTCATGGGAGAATTAGACAGGAGTGTTGGATTTACAGGAGTCTGATGGGTGTTGGGTTGTGGATTTGAAAGGTTGACAACATCCTGTGCCTTGAGGTCTGATGTTAGAACCGAAGGAGATACAGCGATACTCACACAAGTCCTGAACCTGTGATAAAATGCAAACCGCACAAGTCACAAACTTATGCAATGTGATAATCCATCATGCTGCAAAACCATAGCGCACTTTTCAGTGGCTATGGTTTCTGTGTTATCTATTTCCTTTTCCTTTTCTGCAGATGTAGAAGCAGACTTGCTACAATTGAGAGTAGCCACAGAGGCACACCCACTAGAAGAAAACAAACGCACCCAGTACAACACTTTCATTCTATTGGCTGAGACGTTGCCAGTCTACGGTACTTTTTTGTTCCAAGCGCGAGCAGAAAATGATGAGCGAGGAGAGAGGTTTGCAAGGGGAGATTTGATCCGAGCAGAGACAAGTTTAGAGAAAATTTGAAAGAGAGCAGAAGTTCTGAGTACAAACATTATGAGTTTTGAGAAGAAAAGACTCGAAGTTCTGCTTTCAGACTGAAAATGTGTCCCCAACAGGCCTCACCTTAACATTCACACAATGCTGAGTGTCAGACAGAACATGTTGCAGGAAAAAGATTAATGGCAAGGTTCATAATCTATAGTTGCAGATGTGCACAAACGTTGTCAGTGTTCCGCTACTGTCAATTTCAGAATTGCAATGTTTCCATTAAATAAGAAATGCAATTAAAATCATATAAATAAATTTGTTCACACAATATGTCATTAAAAAAGATGCTGCACCTTGATCCTCCAACTACTTCTTGTCATCTTCTTCTTCATGGTTTGTGGCAGGGGAAACATCCGGTTGTTTATCATGTGACTCGTCTGATGTGAATAAAAAGTTCCCACTGCAGTTCTCCAAGAGAAACTAATTTCACGGCAACCCCCCCATCATCCAAACACCAAAATGTTTCAGTGACAAACTAGCCTTTTTTTATTGTGTGTTTCCATTTAACAAATTTATTTTCAAATTCCACTTTTATAAAGTCACGGGAAACACAGCTGTTGAGTGTTGATGCTTTGTGCCATACTTTACCTTTATCCAGAAGTCAAGGACGAGAAGTCAACTGGCACTTGCAGCCAGAAACTTTCTGATCTAAAGTGAATTCTCTGTTTAATCCAATGAAACTCCATCTTGACTGACTGAACCCAAAAGACAGCAAATTGTCCTCATCACTTCTAAATGCTTTATAAATGTAGCGTTACACGTTGCTATTGCTAACCTTGACAAGAATACATGAAGTGAAGAACAAGTTTTTCTATTTCTGCCTCTTTTCTCACTCTTTTGTTTATTTGTCTGTAAGGTTTTGCCGCCTGTCATGATAACAACAGCAGCACGAACAGCGGCTCTGTTTTCTCGCCTTGGACTGGTTTTGCATTACACAAGCCATTAGGCTCAAAGACCGGCGGACAGACCACGGACAGCAGGCGGCCATGTTCACTCGGCGGCAGCTGCACACCGCTGCAGAGGCCAGAAGAGACGGCTTAATGAGGGGACACGGAACAAAGGGAATCTAGAAAGAGCGACAAAGGAGAGAGGGCAGCGACAGGGCAGGGGAGGGCGAGGCTAATGAGAGGCTGTACAAACCCAGAATGTCAGCGACGCAGCCGCTACCAGTCGCTCGGGCCCCTCCATGCATCTGCGTTAGAGTGTGAGCACGTGGACGTTAGCAATAGAACAAGAAGAAAGGAGGAAAACAGTTAATGAGTGTGTTAGCCACTGTTACACACCAGCGTGTGTGTCATGTTACAGACTTCCGTAATAGCTGGGTGAGTGACGGATCTTTTCTGGGTGCCGGTTGTTAGCCACTCATTAGCTCAGCAATAGTTACTCAGGATGATGGACGTGTCTGCCGGAAGAAAAAGAGAAAAAGCTGAGCGCAATTTGATTGACTGTCAGATGGATTTAGACATCTTTGTAGCTTGGGGTACAAACACATATTTTTTAGATGTTCAAAAATAATAACACCTCCTCTCTCTTTCAGCTCTGGGGAATTGCTCAGCAACTCATCACTATGGTAACTGAGTCGGCAGGATGCGGTCTGACTCCTGACATCTGTGTAATTCATGAAATGCTCACCCTTTGGCTCGGAACAATCACGGAAAAAGTTTAATTCGATGAACGTAGCAATCATCTCGCTTCCACGCCTCCCGACCTTCGGCATTCCCGCAGCAACTGCCGCCGTTTGGCCACCGGTCCGTGGAGTTTATCACCTGGGTGATTCTCTGAATTCGGTACTTTTAGGGGTCTCAGGTTACTTAAAAATATACCACAAAAAATAGTGTTTTTGAACACTGCATCAGTTGAAGGACTCTTTGAACCTCCAAGAAAATATATTTTCCCACTTTATGCATGAAATCCCAAACCGTATTACAAATTCCTTCATTACTTAGGTGGCTTTAAATTCAACCCCAAAAAGAACAATTTGATTCCTCTGTGAGTATAACTCTATGACATAATTAAGCTAATTCTTCTAGTTCCTCTGAGATCGCTTGTCCCTTGATCAAAATAACTAATCATAAGTGTATTTTGTTTGTGTCTGAATCATAATAATTCGATTGATAAGTGGAATATGACAACTTGATGTAAAAGTACTTTTCAAAAATCATGAAAATACACATTAAATCAGGCGTTTTTGAATCATTCTTTAAACTTTGCGTACAGTTCAACAAATATTATCCTAATATTTGCTGCTATTACAAAGAAATTCACAACAATGTGTAATGTAACAGAGTTGGACCCAGTGTAAAAGTTGACCAGACTGCAATGGGGTTGAACAATCTGGCTGGCTTAACAACAGTTCAGCCCAGGGATCAAACCACTGCTTTTGTAACAGGGTGGAAGATTTTCACTAAAAGATGCCATACCCCACATCAACTGGGGTATGAAGCAACATATGATATGGTGAAAACAAGAAATTAATATATGTTTCAAAGACAATTCTTCACTTTTTCCCAAACGACAATAAATATCATTTACTTAAGTAACAGTGTTGAAAGGTTGAGCTTGACTATGACAATGTATGGATAAAAATAATGAAATATAGGCAAGAAGCTATACTAACACTTCAATCTGTTTACAGTGTGAGCTGGAAGAGACCTAAGTGACGTCACTTTCAGGGTGCTGAAAAAATTGGACTGAACCATTATTTATAAAAAGGAGGGATTGGTTTACTGTTACAGGGTTGAACAAAACTGGAAGGTTGATTAAAAAGTGCAAGTTTATAAATAATTCATGTATTTTTCTCATATTTCTTTTATTTATGTTCAAATACACCAAAACATTTTAAAAATGGTGCAAATAACTTGCAGTTCCTGGCTATTTGTATTTGTTTTATATTCAGTGATAATTCAGTGATAAATGAACATCGGTCATCAGTTCATTTGGTTGACCTCTTCGCTTCAACAACCCATAAAATTTTTCAAAACATAATTTTTAAAATAGATTTGAATGTTGCATTGCCAACACATGAATATTTCCGTTTCCTGATTTTCTCAAAAAATGTGGTTTGCATTATATGAAAATCTTTGAGATAAACCTGCGAGACACAAAATGCACCAAATTCAGAGAACGACCCCCCTGCACGCCACCAGAAACTCCCATGAAAAAACCCAATCACAGGGCTCGTCCAATCCAGGAAGCTTCCATATTGTTCTCATCTTTCCCATCATGCTCCTGTATTAGTATTTTCCTGTCAATCTCCCACATGATAACATGATTATGCCCCATCCTGCTCTGACGGTGGAGCACCGGGTGGCAAAAAATTCTCATATTTTCAAATCCCAAATTTGAGAGGTATGTGTTGTTATGCGATAACTGCATACATTTGTTGAAAAGGTTATTTGAGTATTTATCTATACATTATCATAACGCACTGCTTTTACTTTTTTTTTTCAATTCTGCACCTTAAAATGAACCAAAGTAAGATAAACTAAAACTGCTACCATATCTAATAAAAACTAAACCGAGCGATATTTAACTGATAATAACTAAGAAAAATTAGCAAAAAACACTAAGAAAAACAAACTGAATTAGGCAAAAAGTCACAACAAAATAAAACCAAACTATAATGAAAAACCCAAGATGATTTTAGTCTCTGTTTCCTGTTGAGCGGAGAGCAGTGGCACCATGTGGTCAGTCTGCTTTTCTGTTTTCCTTTACAGCCGCTGATTCTGAATAACAGTGCCCATTCTCCTCTGACGTAACATTAACAAGACGTTTGTTCACACAACTGCTGCTCAGTGTATAGTTCCTCTGTTAACCTGGGAGATGGTAGTGTGTGAAAATCTCAGCACATCAGCAGTTTCAGGAACCCGGTACTAATTGGCTGTCTTCTGCCACTTTAAAGTATTTTTTAACATTTACATAGGAAAAGTCTTTACTGGAGATGTGGTTCATCCCAGTGACTGATGACTGATTTTCCAAAATACAATGGAAATGTAAGGCGGGATAAAGAAGCTGTTGCAGAGGCAGGTAAAACTCTGAACAGTGACTCAGCTGAATCAGACTTCTCCTGTTTCTTTTGGTAAGGTATAAGCTCCACACGGCACACAGAAACAAGTTCATTCGCCAGCCACCTGCAGAGCTATTAAAGCTTCTTATTCAGGATGACCTGCAGGGTACCATCCCATAAGTCTACAAAAAGTTTGAGTCCATGCCTCTAATTCCAGCCAGCGGCTATCAGCAGGCACTCTTTTCCTCTCTTCCTTTCTCTAATGTAGAGGAACTTATCTGAGGAGTAAGTGTGGACGGGTCAGACTGGGCCTGAATGCAGAGCGCTGTGGAAGAGCAGCCTGAAGCTTTCCAGCTTTTCACATGTTGTTACTTTTTAACAGAAACTTTTAATGTCTTTTTTTTAAGATTTGACATATTAAGATATCCACAAAAGCAGAGCAAAAAAACATTAAGATGGAGAGAAAACAAGATGCTGCTTTTTCGAAAATAAATCAAACATGGATTTGCCATAAAAACCCTTCATTCTCAGGACTTGGTCTTGGCTTTAATCGAACTCTGGTATGTTTTTGTGGAAAGTCCGGATTGTTTGTGGAGATGTGAACATATAGTCGAACTCTGATGTGGACCAAAACAATGAACTCTGGTCTGCTTGAAAACCTCGGTCTCCATCTGGTTGCCATAAAATCTGGTGAGGTTCGAATGCAGGTTCGAGTGCCAAGCAGACCAGAAATGGCTACAAAAGCAGGAAACAGACTATAGCACAAGGCATTCTGGGTAAATATAATCAAACAAACATGTGTCTGGCGCCAGCAGGAGGAATGGCTTGCGGTCTTTTGCTAAAGACAAAGCAAAAATCCTACAAACACTCAAATCTGACGCCGCTCCAGTTTTGTTTACATTTCATTAACAAGGAAGTTATCGGTGTCTTTTTTTTTTTTTTGTAGTTCTTGGGTTGCGCCCCTACATGGATGGGGGCTAAAAGGTTTTTCAAAGATTTTGAATTGTTTGACACAGTGCAGTGTGAAAAAGAACCATGCAGCTGAAAATGGAGCAAATGTTGTAATTTCAGTCTGTAATCAAACCGAGACCAACGGACTGTCAGGTGTGAAAACATCCAACCTCAGCAGAGGAACAGATTCTGCGCTGCGCTGTTCCCGCGTTTTCAGGAGTGTTCTGTTTTCAGTTATTGGTGAGTTGTTGACACCTGGAGCACAGTGCATGTAAGAAATGAAACATTTTCACTAATCTGTCGTCAGGTAGCATGGCTGGAGAAGCAAAATCAGGTGAAGGAGTTAGAATGAAAAAAGAAAAACATGAAAGTAAAACATAGAGACATACTGAAGAGGCATAAGCAGCTCATGTATCATTTCTTGGTGAAGGTTAGTTTGTCCAGCAAATACCTTTAAGATTCAGGTCTGTTAAGTAAGTCACTTTCTTTAAATTTCTTTAAGTTAACAAGAAACTGTTCACTTGAAGCTGGAAACATTAAAGTCAGATTTGGGCGGCTGGTTGGAGATGACTGTGTTTGACATGTTGCATGTTCCCTGTTGCTCTGACTCTTCATACATTTTCATCACTGATCTCCCAGTGAGTCTGTGTGGGAGCTCACCGCATCTGGGCTTGTTTTCTTTTTCCTGTTTGCATTCATGTGCAAATGAAACCCTAACTCCAGGGTGGAAACGTGAGCTTTACCGAACCGAGCGTCACCAAGCGTACTGCAGGAAACGCCATCCTGCACTGATATCCAGAGTAAGACAGCAAACATGAAAATCTGCCTGTGATTTTGTTTTATGCTTTCCAAATCAGATGCTTCAGGTTTCTTAAAGAGTTCTTTTGCATTGCCATGGTAGCCGGGGGGGGGGGCTCTCTCTAGAGTCAAGGTTTCACAGGTTGTGAGGACAGATCTGCACACAGACCAGATTCCTTCTGTTTCCTGATAATTGAACTGAACTCTGTGAATGTTCAGGGTCTTTGTATCCATCTGCTGACTGATACTTTTCAATAAATAACCTTTTCCCTGAATACATTTTAGAGTCACTGCCAATCGACTCCCTCTGCAGGTTTTCCCAGTCAGGGTTTGAACCATCTGTGAACTTTATTCAAACTACGAAGGCAGTGGACCAGCTATGTTGTTTCTGCGTTTTACTGTGTTTCTCGGAGGCGGGGAATGATTCAGTCAGTAACCGACTCAGAACACACACCTGGACTGATCATGAGCTGAAATTCAAATGACTTAATTCCCTCCGGTGCGACAGCAGGCAGCTCTCTGTGACGGTTAGAGCCTGAGCGTCTGTCGGGATGAAATTACACGTCACGCCGTCGTTACCTGGAGGCCAGAAAGTGCCGCTCTCTTTCTCATCACAACTCTCATTTCCATGCAGCGAGTTACAACCAGCTGCAGTGCACATAACTAATTGTAATGAGCTCTAATAACAAGGATCTCTGTGTTTTGTCACAGTGGGAAGAGATTGGGGGGTTTGGAGGAGAAACACAAAGAGAGAGCAGCAGGAATATCTTCTTTCCTTCTGATTGAATCCAATTTTCATGCTTTCAATTAATTAAAACTCACAGAATAAACTGAGATCCAGGCTGCATGTGTAAGCGCTTCGTGGTTATTTATGTACGCAAATCCATTTTTGCCTAAAAAAATTGATTTTTTTTGCCTCATAATTGTGTTGCAAAGCAAAGTGGGGAAACTGTCCAAAGCTGTGGGTTTGACAGTTCTTTAGCAAACAGCATGGCTGTTGTTCAATGATTGGTTAAAACCACATGTGTCCTATGTAGTGAAGAGGTCACAACTTTTTAAAAATACTTATGAAGACATATTGGCACAAATTTGGGCCCAAAAAAGTGTGTGCTTGTAAATCAAACTGTTTAAGTTATTGAATAAATATAGATATGAGCTTAACAACAAAGATATTTATTGTTTTCAATCTGTAATTTATGTTCTTCAACCACCAGATTGCAGTAAAGTGTTTTTCATCTTTGCAGAATTTCAGGACCTCCTGATCATTCATAGAGCTTAAACTACGGACTGTGGACGCTGACGTTAATGTTGGAGTCGTCATGGTATTCTGTCAGATGCTTGAATAGCTTCACTGACTACTCTTAGCACAACCTGTACACAGATTGGTTTTTGAGGCAGAAATGAACCCAGTGGTCCAAGAGAAACAGATTTGTCGCCCATCATTGTTGTTAGCAGATGTAGCTTGTGCGTCAGATTTACTGGCGTACCAGAAACATGCTAATTTAAAAGTTCCAGCAGGGATTTTTAAGTAAACAAAATACGATTATTTGTTAACATTTTAAATGTGTTCAAATCTATATAGTTGATAACAATGAGCATATTTAAGTCCCATTCCTAGTTATGTTTGTCAAAGAAAGAGATCTGTATGGATTGCATGTAATGGCTGTGTTTTGTGTAATGTTTTTTTTTTATGAACAACATGGACCTACCAAAAGATGGAACATTTCCAAATGATAAAATCTGACCTGCAGTAGTAGATTGGTTAGTTGGTCGAGGGCATAATCTGCCTGCAGCCCAATGACTCCTGGAGTTTGTTGCCATTTTATGCATAAATGAGATGTGATATTTCAGCTGCAGATATTTTTCTTCATTTTCAGAGATGTAAACACTGATGAAATGATTCCTATGAATGTCCTGAGGAAACCTCTTTTCCCAGCTCTGCTGTGTTTCTGGAGTTTGGTGCTTTAGACCTGAGTAGCTACCATGCAGTCGGTAAGACAGAACACACTGTGCATATGCTGATATTGTTGTGCTAATGTGAAGAAATGTTGAAACTGTTTATCCCTTTTTGTGGGTGCATAATTGATCCTCAGACGCCCATCAAAGCCTTTTGTTTACATGACTTACGCCTTCACTCTGAGGCTATTTTGACAGGCCAAACAGGCTTTTGCTGAGAAACGACAAGGCGTTTTGGAAAAACGCCTTGGAAAGTGCGATTTGCCATCTGCTGTATGCTAGCAGTCGCTTTTCATTTCAGTCAGCAGTACAGAGACTTTTCTAAAAGTCGCTGTGATGTATGTTCACGGTGTTGAGCCATCCTTTGTTTGGCTGCGATGGAAACAGCTCTAAACACCTCAGTATGACGGTGGTCTGACAACATGTCATGTCTGGGAATGTCGGGCTTCTGACATTTGATTTACTGTCATGTTCTGATTCATTAATGTAAAGTTGAAACCAGAAATTTACATACGCAGAACATTTTTCTCTCTTTCTGAATTAAATCAGACCAAATTTTTCTTGTTTCAAGTCAGTTAAGATTGCCAAAATAATTTATTTTTGATAAATGTCACAATATGCTTGTTCAAACATCCATCTTACACTCTTATCCCTGGTTGGGTTGCGATAGGTGATGGTTCCTATCTCCAGCGGTCAACAGGCGAGAGGTGGGGTCATCCTTGACAGGTCACCAGTCCATCACAGGGCAACACAGAGACAAAAAACCATACAAACACACTCACATCTAAGGGGAATTTAGAGAGACCAGTTAACCTGACAGTCATGTTTTTGCACTGTGGTAGGAAGGAACCCAAGCATGCACAGGGAGAACATGCAAACCCATCAGTTTCTTGCTGCAAGGCAGCAGTGTTACCAACTCCACCACTGGGTAGCTCATTGTGCAAACAATTATATGTAACTGGAACTGTCAATGTTGTACCGTTGAGGAAAGAGACAGGTTCTGCCTTGGGTTCTGGCTCAAAATGTGCTGACGGACCTCAGAAATAAAAGACAAAGACCTTGTGAAAATGCAGCTGAAGCTGGACAGAGTCACTGTCCACAGTCAATCTGTGAAGTGTGAAAGTTGCAGCATCATGCTGTGGGACTGTTTTGCTATGGGAGGAAGTGGTGTATCTTCATAAAATGCATGGCATAATGAGGAAAGAACATGATGTAGAAATATTGAAGCGCTATGAGCCAGGAAGTAAAATTGTGGGCACATTTCTTTTTTTTTTTTTTAATGAACAATAACCCTCATCATTCAGCCACAGTGGTTACAGAGAGATATAGAAAACACCCTCAGTATTTTGGTGTGGCCATCACAAATCCCTGACCTCAGTCCTGTGGCGAAGCTGTGAGTAGATCTGAAATGTGTGTGTGAGTGAGACGGCCTGCAGACCTGATTCAGTTCCACCAGTTCTGTCAGGATGAACGGACCAGAAGTCCAGGAAGCTATTATGAAGCTTGTGGTAGGAAACCAAGAAGGCCTGATGAAAGTTATACAGCTCAAACACAATACTACCAAATACTCGGTAAAGTAGTCAAATGTATGAATGCATTAATTAATAATTCTCTAATGTGACTGGTGTAAACCCAGCTTTCCAACACAATGTCCCTGATTACACTTAAGTTAATCACCTCCCATTAAAGCTATTTCTAGATTAGCATGCGTTTTATTTCTGGTTTTACATTTTGTTTATTTTTATTTTGTTGTCTTGTCCCTCCCAACTGATCTGTTGGATGTTTTAAAGACACTCAGATGTTTGGAAACAGCAAAGCCATCAGGCTGCAACCAGATGGTTTAACGCTGCCTCACAAAGACAGTCAGATTATCACTATAGAGTCAGAATGACACTTCTGACAGGAAAACTGGGATGAATAATAATCTGCAGCAGGATATGTGTGTGTCAGTGTGCGTGCGTGCGTGTGCGTGCGTGCGCGTGTGTGTGTGTGTGTGTGTGTGTGGGGGTGTGTGGGTGTGTGTGTGTGAGTCAGCCAAATCCTGCAGTCAAAAATGGCTTTAGATTTCTCTATCATGCTGGGATTTCTTTGGGTCTCTCTGAACTACAGCCTCTGGTCACTTTCTCTATTTTTAACAAACAATAAACACAACTTAAATGCTTCATTCAAAATTTATAATTTCATCAGAAACTGTCAAACTTAAGAAATGGTGCCTAAATCTACAAAAGTCAATGAGAAGCTTAATCATGGCTACTTGTTTTACAATTCACTTTCAGAGGGCTTTGGAACTGTGAACTCTGAACAGCATTAACATTATCATCATTGAAAGTGAATAAAAATATTTTTATTACACAAGAATAGTAATAAGAAACTGCAGAGCGCTGTTGAGTCTTCTGTTATTCTTTCGGATCAAAACCAAAAAAAAATCCCCAGTTGAGGCTTTGGAGAGGAATGTAATCATTTTGCCCATTTTGAATGTGATGATAACAAATAGTACATCTTCTAACATTATCGTTGCAGGATAAAAAATAAAAAAAAAAACATTTTTAAATGTAATGTAATAATTAGGACATTAACAGTGCAACCTGGCCGGAGGGCAAACAGGGTAAAAAGCTCTGTTGACTCCTTTCATTTTGGTGCCTTGCCACTGTGGTCTGTACTCCAGTCCAGCAGAACTGACTTAAATGATTACACTACCACCTTAGTAAGTCAACAAGTGCTAAAGAAGCCTGTTAGTCACCCATTTATTTCAGAGAAGCAGGAAAACACTAAAACATTTAGCATGGTGTGTGACGGGAGCAGGGGTGGGGCGCTACTGGCCTCCACCGCTCACTAACCTCCGAACCCCAAATGTTAATGGACAGCAGCCACAGGTGTTAAATACTAAATCATCTGGATAAGTTATTCCATCTTTTATTTGTTCTGTACGAAGCTTGAATAAATATTAATGGTTTCAATCTGTATTCTGTGCGTTTTTAATTATGGATTCTACTGGTTCCTACAGTGGAGTCTTTTAGAGAAGGTCAAATATGTGTCAGAACTGTATTGAAAAGAAAGTCAGGATCCATATGGAAGTTTTCTGTCTCCCTGAAGGATTAGAAAAGGTTTTAGCCATTTTATTGACATGGTAAAAATGGACTTTTAGAGGCTCCATGTGTGGCAAAAACGTCCTCCGTCCATCTGTCCAGGACAGATGTAGATTAGATTTCCCTGCTGTTAAACAGAATAACATGCAGCAGCAGTAAAGACACTGAGTGTGATCCACATGACAAAATTTCTACTAGCTGAAAATGGAGTTAGAAAGTAAAAGACGCTTCACTGGACTTATAGTCAAATAGCAGTAACATTAACCTCACTACTAAATAAGGCATCATAGCTTTATTGTAATACAACTAAGAAAATCCGACAGCCAATAAACACAAATCAAATAACAAAGACTCAAATGTTCCTATAAATAACAAACTGTTTTGATCATGTTCAAATTATGAGCAGTATAAAGTTCTTTTGCTATTTTATTCAACAATAAACACTTAAAATGTTTGTGTGAATACACAATCAAATTGTTTTCGAAATATACTTTGGTTAACTAATAAGTTATCCAAAAGGTGAAGGGTTTCATCCTTTAAATGTTTTAAGCATGACATTGTAAAGAGGTCTTTGTTTTAAATGAAACCATGAATCTCCAGAGTTTTCCTGTATACAGAAAGAGTTCTAACCTTTAGCTGCCGTTTCTTTGAGATAACGTCCTGAATGAGTTTTTTTGGCTGTAACCAATTAGATCTATTTCCCAAAACTCCAATAGAAAAACGTTTTTCACATCACACAAGTCTCGTGATAAATGGCGAGATGTTACTACTGCTGAAAACCACAAAGAAGACAACGACAGGGAGTGGTGTTAGGATGATGGTTTGTTTTTGTTTTTTTGGACAGCGTTCAGCTTTCACAGCATCACACCAAAGAAAAAGTTTGGTGTGTTCACTTCTTTGTTTTCCGTTTGTTTTTCCTCCTTCAGTGAAGATTTGATTTATAGTTTACATTTACATTCAGCATGTCAGGATTCAGTCAATGCACAGTTTTAGCTCCCGAGGTTTATTTTTCCAAAGCTGCTTTCAAATTAGTCCTGGCTGCTTGAACCCCCGCTGCCCTTCACCCTTCAATCGATCTCATCAGTGAAGTTAAATATATTCATTTAACTGAGCTTTGAAGCTCACCTCCTCAGAGTCTGTTCAAATAGATCATTGGGTGGTTTTATCTCTATTGTCATTTTAGACTGTGATGCACAATATTTCTGCATTAATATTGTATTATTACAATATAATACGATCCAAAGTGTCAGCAGATAACATGTTCCTGATCAGCGGACAGCACTGTCCACAGAGCCTAATGATAGACTGAATGGTTCATGGTTCATATTAACCACTTTGTGCTATAAAGCTTCACCAGGAATAGAAATCCCAAACTATATAACACACTGTTGTTTCCAACACGTTATGCAGGATTTTCAGGATGAAGTCCACAGACTTTTTAAGGCCTGTGAGATCAGCTGCAAGAAACAGTTGGTCTGTTCTGACAGCATCTGGGTGACAAACCTTTTACTGTTAAACTTGGTGTTTCCTTTTATCTGTCACCCATCTGTTGTTCAGCAGGGCTGCATCTGAACAACTGATTATATGTTGCAAGTCTTCGGTGACATCAAAGCCTCTGGTGGGGGAGATGAAATGATTCTCATAGTAATATTTGTGCAGATGTCGAGATTTCTGCCCTGGGATATGAAACAGCAGTAGATGAATTTATTCTGTTTTCCACTACATGTTTATCTCCCTATTCAGGTTTTCTTAGGTAACAGGGAGCTTTTAACAAAGGCTTAACGGATCATTTACGGCGATGAATGTGAGAAATGCAGATATGTGTGTCTTAAGCCCAGAAATGATTTAACAACCCCTCCCCGCCACCCAAAAAATGCAGATATCTGCATGTTTCTCTGTATTTGGCTGTGTGATTATCATCATCTCTGACATTCCTCAAAATAAAATAGCAACTGGATAAACGATAGTGGTGTTAAAAGTTGCAAACACTCTTGTTAAAACGCCCTAAGTTAGTGCTGGAAGTACTGATTTCGGGGAAGCATTGCTAACACGGCGTGTTAATGAGGTAGGGTGAGGCTGAGTTACTAGTTCAGAATGACTCACCATAACTGACAGAACTATTTCGGATTGACCTAGTCAAAGTTTGAATCCAAGTGAGATGACCTTGAAGAAAGCCGTCTCTTAAAATCCCCACAGTGGATGGTTGGAATTTTATCCATTTATTTAAGAAACATATTATAAAACGGCTTTTAGCTTAAACATGTTGAATTTTCCCAAATAATTCAAATTGTTTGATGACTGTTAGCTTTTTTAGTGTATCAGATAATAATATTATGGTTCTGTCTCTGGATGCTGGCCTCTGGTCTTGTATTGGGAACGGAACATAAAGCGTGTTATTAAAGACAGTTTCTTCCTTCCTGCTTCTCTCCATCATCAGACAGAAACAGAGTTATGAGTTTCAGTTTGCGTGAAAGGAGGCCTGCTCTCGTTTTATTTTTGTGCTGTAGATGAATATTCTCCGGTATGCCTCCATGGCCTCTGTTTGCTCTCCACTTCCCCTCCACTGCCAACAAACATGACATGTATTTTTATAGTTATTGGTTTATTGTTTTATGTTTGGATGCATCCTCCAGGCTTTTCTGCATCTCTGAATCTCTCCTTCTGATCACGGAGATATTAAGACTATTCCAAATCGTCAGACTAAATGTGAAAGCTTTGGACATCTGCTTCTGTTTCTGAACTAAACGCTCAGATTCAACTTCCTCTCTACTTCCATGAGAGCCAATTAGCTCAGGGGAGATCTTGCCAAAAATAAAACGCACCTGTAAATCGCATAGCAGCTCCTTGTAACCTCACTTCCTGTGCTTTAATGATGTAGATCTGTAAATTTTAGATCAGGTTCATTTAAAAGTCTTTGAGGTTATGTCTGTGGGGTTATTTGGATATTAAAAAAGTCTTTACAGTCCTGTTTTGATAAATCTATTTTGACTCAGATGAAACTGCCCTGTTTCCATTAAACAAATTTATTTTTGTAATTTCAATTTACGCAATTCTGTGGTTAATGAAAACACAGCTGCTGTCACATGACTGAATAAAAATCACAGGACCAACCTCCTCCCCTCCCCGTCCTGAAACATACACACACCAAATGGAAATGAGCATTGGCCATTAATATTTTAATTATAAAATGCATAAATAAATGAGAAACATTGGCTGATAGTGCAGATATACAGAGCATCCTAAGTTTCACATTCTGGAGATTTTGTTATTGCATTGGTCAGTAACAAGTACTTGGCATTTTAATTTTGCCATAAATGTTCACTAAAGGTCAGAGCAGAAGTTTTAGCTTTTATGAGATGTAAATATTCAGTCTCAGCAAAAGATCCAGGATCTGCATCGTTACTTTGCTATGTGTTTTTGCTCTGCAGTTGTTGTTGTTTTTTTGTTTTTTTCTACCACATTTTCCAATATGAGAATTTGCATTTAAAGTGCAAACTTAACTTGTTTAATAGACATTGCTGTTGTAGAATAAATTACTGTAAAAAACCCCCCAAAAAAACCTGTTTGTTGGAAGACGGGGGATGTAAAACGAGACGAGTGTGATGAAGGATAAGCGTGTTTTATTTTAGTGACTTGCTGACGCTGCTGTGATAAATCTCAGTCCTGCAGTAGAAAATGAGCGAAATGAACATGTTTCTATAACCGGTGTGGGAACATCAAATGGATCAGGGGAGGTTCTCCTGGGATCGCTCCATGGGGACATTAAATATGACCCAGATCAGCTCAATTCTACTTGCATGCAGTATAATTTAACCTTTAAAGAAATTGCGCCAGTTGATCTGATTCCAGCTGGTCTGCCCACAGGTAAAACTGAAGAAGACTTTTCTGTTAAAAAGAGGACTTTGTCGGAGTTTATTGTCCCGATTCAGGCAGAATCATTTATCTCAGGAATCAGTCGGTTCACAGCAAACAAGGCCGTCCATCGATCTGACTTTATTAACTCCAATTTCTGAGGTCTTTCTTCTCCAGATCACATCATTCACCAGCTGCAATTAGAGAAAAAATATGTCAACGGGAATTAAAATACTGAATATGTCATCATCCACATGTGAATGATAACACAAGTAGCACAGTTCTTCTCTCTCTTTTTTTCTTTTTGCTTTATCTCATTATTCATATTATATGAATGGATTTAGTGATTCTTTAAACTTCATTAGGTTGTCCTGGGGTACCAAGCTGTTTAACAAAATTTAATTAGAGCTTGTCGGTTCCCAGTGCAATTCATCTCTAAATTCAATAAAGACAACATGTTTTCACCAGTAAAGAAGTTTCTAAGCAAATCAGTTAATGTTTTGGAGAGACCATCAAAATGGTCAGCAAACCTGAGCGAGTAAATGTTTGATTTAAAAAAGACAAAACTCCACTAGCATTATTTTAGCATTTAATAAACCAGAAGAGTTCAGTGTGATTTACTGTCAATGAAAATAACTTGTCATTTGATGAAGCATAATGCACAATCTGGTTTGAACTACATTTTTGAACTAACACATGCTGGCACACTGAATGGGGGTCCAGCCTGAGGATCCGCTGACTCTGTTCACACAGATTATTTCTTTATTCCTAATCCAGAATTTGTGAGGCTAGAAAGTATTTGTGGCATTTTGGAGTTAAAGCCAGCGAGTGGAGGTAGATCTGCACAGAAGCAGACGACAGCTGCCATAAAGATATGAGAATTACCGTTTTGAAAGCTGAAGGAAGAGCATCAACCAGACAGAGCAGCAGAACATCTGAAAACGGCAAAGTTTTCAAAGCTTTTCTTCTCTTTAACCTCAGATCTTCAACTCCAGCTTGTTTCTCTGCTGTAAGCAAACATGTGTGTGTGCATCAGCATCCAAGCTGACGGTGTTCATCAGTTCAACATGTTTTTCCAGCTGTTTGTGTTGTGTTCTGGTTAATTGGGTTTCATGTCCAAAAGAGTTTTCAAAAAGTGAAAGCTAAAGACTTGTTGTAGCATCAAGACAAGTATCTGAACTGGATGAGTTTCGATCTATATACTGTTAAACTGCATGTTGTCTGACTCAATAGAGGTTTTTATTGCTGTTTCTTTTTTCCTTTTATCTGAAAAATGAAGATCTGATTTATCCTTCCCTGGATATTATTGTACTTGTAGACACACAGTATGTGTCTACATGCACTCTAGGTGACACTGATGCCGACTTTCATTGACAAGAAAGAACATCCTGAGTAACATCCTGATCATATGTTTTCTTTGCCATAGTTTACTGTTTCCTCTTTGCTCCACTTCTAGTCACATCACTTTATGGTCTGGTCTGGCAGAGCTGGGAACAGTCCAGTCACTGATGGTGGGGATACATGCAGTGGACTGCTGCGTAATGCTTTGTAAACATCGCCATACGCTTCGAGGCAGATTTACCATTGGTGGAGTTTTTGTCCAGACTAACAGACATATTTAGCAAAACTGAAACTCTCCTCACTGCCTGGACAGTATTATGGAATTTGAATAGAATTCGGAAGTGACTTGGATTCTTCATAATTATATTGATTTGATTATGTATTTTTGCGTATAAACTTGATCCATTTACATAGTGAAGTACTTTATGTTGGCAGCTAGTTCATTGGCACAATGTGAACAACTTTGAGGGTCAGAATTATGTGTTTTTACGGCACATACTTACTTTATTACGCTATAAAATGGTATTGTGCCAACTTCAGTTCATATAAAAGTTCTATTTATATCAAATATGACTGAAAATAGGAAGCAAAGTTTTTTTTAGCACCTTGAAATTGGGCCACTGTCTCTTTAAAAAATCCTCCTCTTTCTGAATCACCACCTTCTTTTTCAATCAACTAACTTTATTTTGGTAAAGTGTCAACATTAAACACAGGAAACAAAAAGTAACAATAAACAAATACATTATTTACCAAAAGGAATGGACTCAAGCCAAAGCTTATTGCCTTCAAGAAGTCATAACATTGTGGATCCTCTATTAACCCTTTATCCAAGTTTTTACAAGCACTGAGAACTAGCTCCTATAATGAGCTCAGCAGCTACATTTCCACCAGGTGTTTGCTGATTGCTGCTGGCTAGTCTGAAGGAGCTGAGTGGGGGAGGACTGCTCTGTGAAGTGGAAGCTCTGAGGAGGCGTTTTGCACGACTCAACGGTTGCCATGGGGATTAAAAGATTTCTCAAACATAGATGAAAGACTCAAAGCAACACTTTTGAGGATTCTTTTTGATGAGGCAATAGTTTTATAACATGGCGTAGAGCTTGAAAAAGTCCATTTGCTCATTTAATGAAACTGAAAGTCCAGATGGTTCAGTAAAGTCTCTTTCAGAAAGCTCTGATAACTGTAATCCAAATCTGAGCTGGCGTTCATGAGCAGGGCGGTCTTACTGTTCCTATTAACTTTTAGCAATGCGGAGGTAAAAAACAAAAAAAAATCCATACATCTGCATCCTCTTTCACCTGCAGGGGGAGGGCATGTTAATTATTTGGAATTTTGAGAGATGAGCTAAAACGCTCTCCGTCCTCTCCTTGGATGCAGCAGCCCATAGGACAGGACGACTGTCCTAACAAACCCCCAGAGGCGTGGAAGCTGCTAACAGTGTGCTGCTGCAGTTACGCTGCTTAAGCTTTTAATCGCTAAAGCAAACACAAACGCAGCCTCATTTATGGATGTTCTACAGTCATTTATTAAGTAAAACATAACCAGATTTACCGGCTCTGTGAGAAGAAGCTGAGGTCACATGGCGGACAATGTTATTGCCTTTGTCCATAGTTTCATGCTTTATGTTCCCTCTCTCCCTACAAGTGGGGCCAGCTCATTTGGAAAAACAGCGAGCGAGAACACAGCGAGGAGCTGGCAGCCCAACACAGAGAAGTGATTGGAGGCAGAGAGGAAATAAGGGGCCTAGGAGAGACGCGGAGCAGAAAGGGGGATTAAATTGGGTGCTAACTCAGGTTAATGCTAGAGGCTCTTACCACTAAATCAAGACAGGAGAGAGAGAAGTGGAGGGGAAAACAGGGAAGAAGAAGAATAAAGCAAGGAAGACCGGTGGAGGACGGCTGACGGAGGAGAAGAGTGGTAAAGAGTCAGAGATGTAATGCATGTGCTGATTATGGGTTTATTTCAACGAACTCTCAGATTCGTACTGCGATTTGAAAAAAGTATTCATACTACTTCAACTCTGCCACGTTAAAACCCCGTGGTAAGATTGGCAGAAGCTTTTTACTTACAGCGACAAAAGGTGAAGTGAGTCTCTGCACAACCACTAAGGTAGATATTACTGGTTCAGCTTCTTTTTTTTTTTAAATCATTTATTAGGAGCTTTAGTCATAATCAGATTTTGCAGGTTGATAAATATAACCTTGACATTTTCAATTTATCCTCGACTGTGCATAGTGCTTCTTATCTAGTAATTAATAGATTTCAGATTAAAAATGAAATCAATTTAAATTTAAATCTTTTTTTTTGGGTTAAACTCTCTCTCGTGAAAATTCAATTTGTGCAGCACTTTGGGTCTATCCAGGTCACTGCCGCCCATACAGTCTACAACAGGATTTATGGATATTCCACAGTCATTTATAAACTTAAACATTGGATTTTAAAAAAGTATTCACACCCCTCGACCCGGAGAGAGCCGCACTGTGAGGCGGAAACTTTCAAATTGCAGCTCCGAGGAAGAGCTTCATCTCAGAGGCGGAGCTAGGTCTATCAAGACGTTTTGAATGGTTGCCATGGGAGATTAAAGCATTCCTCAAACACACATAAAGAAGTCAAGGCAACACTCTATGTTTCAGACAACAAAATAACATTATATTCCACTGTTAAATTTCAAAAAAGTCAATTTTACATAATACTGGCCCTTTAAGAAATACACCTGCCATGTGTGGTGTGGAAGTCGGAAATGCTCTGATCCATAATCTGAGATATTCAATAAGGTGGGTTGTCATGATCCAATATCACTGTGTGTGTTGTTCCCGAGGACAAACAGGAAGGTAGCCTGATGAACCAATCGGAATGCGAGGTGACAGAAACATGGAGAGGAACCTAAAATACAGAAGACAAAACAACAGGCTTGGTGCACCGGACAGTCCAGTGGAGACGTCTTTGTATTGGATTTTCTCTGTTTGATATGGGCCACAAACTACAGCTGCTGCTTCTCCCTCAGCCGTTTGTGCTCTTACGGTAGTTAGTCTGACCTAAACTGCCTTCAGGAGTAAATGTGAACTTTCTCATCTTGAGTTTTTCCTGTTTGGCATCAGCAGCCTCCCTCTATCCGCCCTACATGCAATTTACATCATGCAGGGTGGTGAGAGGATGTGGTGGTGAAATGGAGCAATCACATCTATAATCAGATCTGTAAAATCTTCAGCACCTCAGGCTATTCACCTGCGTTTCTGCACCACACAACTTTCCAACCCTGAGAAGAAGAAAACAAGTTTGAAGCATCAAATGTCCGTGAGCCAGAGAAAATGAGACCAGACAAGAGTTTGGTTGACTCAGTCCAGCCTGAGGGAACCCATCTCTCAGACTCTGAGGTTCCAGGCTTTCACAAGAGTCTGAGCTTCAGTGCAACACCTGCTTCTGATGCTGAAGTTTTTGAAGAAGCAGAACTCTGATGAACATACAAAAGTTTTTAATATTAAGTAATTACACCATAAAATGTATGGCAAAGTATTGCTATGATTGTTTTTATCCAATGTTAGGGTTCTTCAGGAGAATAAACCCCCAGCATTGCCTTCTTATCGATCTGACACCGTAGAATGCATCAATTGATCTCCAGCTAATCAGGGTAACACGTTTTCCTGGAATGTTGAAAAATGTTGTGCAATGTGCATCACTATTTACAGACATAAAGTATACAGAAGCAAGTCTGCTACTGAACTTGGAAGTTGCACAAATATGACATCGGACCCCAATTGTCGGGGGCCTGGGGTCAACAACTGAAACTCACAAGAACTTGAGACTTCCTCTAAAAAAGCTCAGAACTGCCCAATTCAATAGTTTAAAAAACAAACAGCACTTAATGTGCATAATTATACACAACCACTTTAACATTACAGGAGAAGGAGGTTTTGGGATTGAAATGAAGGCCTTTGTCACAAGAAATGTAGGTAATCAGTATTCTCAACATTGAAACCTCAACCGTCCGCGGACGATGCGTGCAAAGCCTGCGTAGGACAGAGAATGCGTACAATACGCCGACTTGATGTCTTATAACAATTGTCTTCATTTCATCGCATCTGGACCTTTGTTTAAAGTGTATTTACATCCACCACCATACTGTGTAATCACACTCCATATGGTAATACAAGGAACGGTGTGGGAGTAACTTAACATGGGAGGCACTGGATGGTAGAAGCCTGGTTATCAACTCACTGATTTAACACAAGCAATAATAATTTCGCGTAAATATGACTAATTCAAACACAGAAATCAGGCAAAAGGCAAAAATCACCAGTCATGTCACTAACCCAGTCTAACAATAACACATCTTAAAGTAAAGGTAAATGGGATCAAGGAGTTCCCTGAGTATTGTTTGACCTTTGAATCAATCCAGCTGCAACCTTGGTGGTCATTCAAGATTCAAGAAGGATAAGATAAGGTTCTGTTTACACCATGTTACCATGGCAATACAGTTGGGTTAGAAGGAAATTCTAGTCGATAGCTCTGTAAGTAGCAGAGCTTACAGAGCTATAGACCAACAATCTTGTGTCATGTGACTTCAAAACAAACCTAAATGATCATGACCCTCCACCACCGTGCATCACATGTAGGATTAGGTACTTTGATCGGTTTTACAGAGTCACTGGAGTGAAAACTCAATTTATGAAACCAGCGCAGTACGTAGGGCTTCATCTAGCTGCTGTCTTTTAATAAGCTTGCAATAAAAAACATACATTTCAATACTTGTGTTCACATTCAAACCATAGCATAAAAAATAAAAATAGAAAATAGGCAGAGGGAGAGGGAGGGCTTTGGGAATTCAGACAGAAAATCAGGAAGTGGAAAGCCGAACACTGTTTACTTGATGATTTCTTGGCATCAATAACTGAGCATCTTCTGTCCTGCTGTTCTGCCTCCAATTTCACCGTGATCAGTATTCCTCCCACAATGCCCTCTGCTGCTCAATTTATTCACTCACCACATCTGACCCAGTTACAATCCACAGAGGAAAGGGCAAGGGAAGAAAGGGAAGAAAGGGAAGAAAGGGGAACGATGGGAATGGTGAGCGGGAAATGACCAAGAGGTTTTCATTCATTAACAGGCAAAAGTTTCAACAACAGAAATCAAAACGCTCAATTTATAATTATGGTTTTGTGAGTCTGGCGTTAATGAAAACATTAACACCTCCAGTATTTAGGAAGAGTTTGTACGAAAGTGTTTCATTTGTGAAAGTGAACACAGTCGCGTCTCCTTAATTGTTCCTTTAGCTGCTCGATGTGGCGTTATCAGCACCGTTCTGCACATTTCATTCAGTTTTCATCCCATCACTCGGCATGCTGAGCAGCAGCGTCTCACTCAGCCCTGAGTGAAGCTTCCTCTCTGACTCTCCTGTTTTCTTCTCACAAGTTTGGAGCAGCCAGACAGGCAGCTTTAGGTGGCTCTTTGTCATGCATCATCTCCAGCTTTGCTTTTTAATGAGGAACAACCAAAGTGATGCAATGCAGCACAATGTGGCTGCAACTGAGAGATGCATGCCAACAGACATGATTAGATCACTCTCTATCAGTGCTGTTTGTGTCTGTCATGGAGGCATGAGGAGGAGACACTGTGATCCGAACGCCATGCCTGGTATTGGAAAACCTTCAGGCAGATGCCTGACACACCGCTGTTAATTAGAACATTTATACTTTTACCTCAGCCCTGTTTACATTACTCCTGTTAGTTAAAGTTTTTTCTTTATTCACTTTTAGGTCTAGTCCAAACACAGCTTGATATGTGTGAAAATTTATTTGTTTTGCGTTTTGGCTTTTTATTTTTATTCACACAAAAACTAATTTAATATCACTAAAAATTACTATTTATCAAAATTCCAAATAAAGTGAAAACTTTGCATATGTGTTTGTGCCTACATGGAAAACAGAGTCTTCAGGTCCCAGACATTACAGTCTGTGACAAATAATGCACCAATAAATCCATTTACTTACATGTCATGATTTCCAATCAATATCATCTTGTTTTATTAACTTTTATATTCTAATATGCTATTTAAATGCAGGTCGTCCTCCAGGCACCATTTTTAATTCCTGACAGGAAGTTGTGATTGTTTTGACGCATTCTGATTGGCCAACATAGGTTTTAGCTTTGTGCTATACTGCCCCCTATGGAGTTGGCATGTTTAAAACAACGCTGATGGAAATAGTTCATGTGAATGAGAACTTTTCTGAAACCAACCAACCCTGTGTGTGCATTGTCATATTTTCTACAATTTGTTTTCATGAAGACATGTGTAGAGGCTCTGAATGGCAAAATAAGTTTAAGATATCCTTAATGCTGTGAACCACAAGTTGAAAAGTAAAGCATCTTCTATGCACTGTGTAGAGTTGCAATTGTTTTATCATCTCACCAGATGACTCAAACTGTGCAAAGTTGGGCATTTTACTTTTTGTGCAAAGCTGTAAAAACAAGGAGTAGCATTATGCATCTCTTTAGCTCCGGCTCTATCTAAATATATATACATATATTAAAAAATCACACAAAATGGTCCTACTATTTAAATTTAGGCAAAATAGTGCAAAAAAACGTCAGAACCACCTATTTGCATTAGTGGTGGATTTTTCTGTGGAGTGTTACTCCAAAGATTTATCTGCAGGTCATATATAAATTATTCATAAAAAATGCAACTTTGGAAGCTGAAATAACTGAGCACAATCCTACCTGACATGGTGTTGGCTGGTGTTTGCAAAGCAACCAATTCAGGGGCATCATTTATTTTCTTTGATGCTGATTGGCTCTACTCCCATAAGGAAGACTGTAGATGTTAGCTTCTCTCTGGGGGTGCAAGGATGGTATTTTTCTCTTTTGCATATTAGAATATATTTAGCCTTTTAACTATAAATACAAGCAGCTATAGACATGTTTAGAGAGAATCTGAAGTATCTGGAGATTTTAGCTATTTGACAGCTGTTGTGGTCCTTGACCCCTGCGAATACCTGGGGTCCAATACAAAACTACGTTCAGTTATTACCACACACATAAATCTCTACATAAGTAAATAATATCACAACTTTAAATATTTATTGCAAATACAAGTTGTTTTCTCTTTTTTATTTTTTTAATTACTGTAAGAGTTCATAAACTTGCTTTTAATCATTGCTTCAGCGCTCATTCATCCTTTCAGCAACATTTTCCCCAGAAAGCAACAGAACCAATAGCAGAGTGGAAAGGATGAGGAGGTTTTTAGATTCTAGGAATAAAATGGTTGAAATGAAGCATTCTGGTACCAAGAAGAGGAACTAAATATACTTCTTATTAAAACATGATTCTTGAAAAACAAAATCTTCTGTATAACCCTTTTTGATTACCTTCTTATCCTTCATGGTGTGTTTACTGAAATTAGTTCTGTTCTTTTCTTCTGGTGGGTTTGTGAGCAGCCCACACACTCACAGGTTGTTTCTAAAGAAAGTGTGATTTCTTTAGTCTGCCACCTGAATTTTTTTTTTTTATTTCTGAATGTATTCCTTGAATGGTCAATAGAAGTCAGTTTTTCTGCCATGTTTTGTAGTTATTATGAAATTCTCCCTATGCATTCAGGTGTCCTTGTTTCTACCAACGCTCTTTTCCCAAACCTGCCCCATGCTCCCAGTCTCCTCTCCCAGAGCCTCTGCTTCTGTTTTCATGTTTGGTGTGAGATTCTCCCTCTTACCTCAGAGCCAGGCTGCCTTTCACCACATTCATGTTCAAGATTTAGTTTGCTTTGGAAATTTTTCTTCTTTAAACTGGTGTGGTATGGATAAATACACCGTTCATATAGTTCCTTTAAATGAATTGACTTATAGCAACTGGAACATTGATCAGCATATTTGATGTATATTTGCTTGATGATGATGGTTTTGACTATATATTTATTATTTATTGCTGGTTCCATAAATGGTTACTGTATTATATTTTTATGATGTAAAGCACTTTGAACTGCCTTATTACTAAAATGTTCTATAAAAATGAACTTGACTGGACTTGAATTGTTTCCCTTCAGTTGATCCAAATAACTGCATGACTTCCTCAGCAGGCCGCCAAGTTCTGGAGAATCCTCTAAATGAGACGTTTAATGACAGCATGTATGTGGAAACGAACATCAAATGAATTGACCGTATAATTGGGCACTTTGATATTTCAAAAATAAATTTGCCTAATGGAAACACGGCAATAAAATAAATACTTGTTTTTTGCCAAAATGTTTTTGTCCTATGATGAGTTTTTTTTTTTGTTTTTTTTTTGTTTTTGTTTTTTTTGGGCCGTGTTGGATTTTTTTTTTTTTTTTTTTTGCAAAACTGTAATGAAAAATGTTTTTCACATCATTCACACGATCAACAGCCAGATGTTATCACTGACACAAACCTCGAAGAAGAAGACATGTAGGTATCAGCCAATCTTCGTTGTGCTAAAATGAAGGAAATCAGATCCATTATTGATCCTCCTTTATCTTTAACTTTTTGCCATTTTCTACTTATCAGAGCAGCTCAAATCGGCTCTATTTGGTCTTAAGGGTTCTTCTAGTAGTTACATTCATGTGGTACCAAACTCCTTCGTGGAGGTTCCAGGTGAGAGGCGTCGATGTCAGAAGACTACTGGCCACTGATTCTGATTGGCTGGGAGGGGGAGTCACAAGAGCAACTAAATTACAACAACAGAGACTGAGACTGCAGAATTTTCAGCACAGCTTCCATGTCCTCTATTGTTGCGTCGAGTACAGCTCGTGTCGCACTACTTTTCGTAGTCTGGAGCTCCCCGGCTCCATGGCGACCCCAACCATTAAAGATGTTACCCTGCTCTAATGGTAAGCCATCAATCTGTGGAGAGTTGAGTGGACTTGTGCTGCTGGGCGGCAGTGGAAAGGGTCTTTGTATCTGTTGAGAAAAAATATACTAATATAGAAACTTCTAGCGCTCATTCCTGTTGGACTCACCTGTTTTAAGGTCAGACAGGAAAACACAATGTGTTTGTCTTTCTTTGGAAAGAAATATTATTTAATAATTTGTATAATTTAATCAGAGCACATTAACATCTGTAAAACAACATATGAAGATAAAAAAAATATTAAATGTAGTGCTAATAGAAAAAAAGAAAAGAAAAAGTTTAAAGCTTTATGCTTTTTAAAGGTGTGGAGAACCATAAAGAGAAGAAGAAGAAGAAAATCGCCAGACACTGCAAGAATCCCTCAGGGGATGAATTTTTAGAGACAAAGAGGGAAGGGAAAAAATGAAGGTACAAAACTCTGGAATTGCTTGAGAGAGAAGAAAACAATTTGTCCTGTAATGGTTGGCCCTGGGGTTCCAGTTTGGAAAGAGAAGCTCATTCTGTGACTCTCTGTAATTCAATTTACCAGCTTGGTGATTTAAAAAGCTTCTCAAGTGGAGTGTGTGTGTGCGTGCGTGCGTGTGTGTGTGTGTGAGCGAGAGAACAGTATACGGCTGCTGTTGTCTGCATGTTTTGCTTGTTATAAAACCTATTTTAAGAAAGCCAGTCTGTTGTTTACGCTTACAATTCAGACGAGTATTTAACATATGAAGCCCAAAAAACACATTTTCTTCATCCTAATTCCCAGCATTTTGCTGCACCAATTTCATATTAATAACATTTTTATGGATTTTGCCTCCCTTGTTATTTTTCCTTTCACCATTGTATGTTTTTATTGGCCTCAAAAGGTTTCAACCACCAAACCTTCATTTAACCATCGTTCAGCAGTCTTCTGCAGAGCTCCAGTTCAGCTCACCTTCCTTACATTTTAGTTCATTTAAAATGTAAAGAGAAGTAAACAAGGGAAGTAAATTCCCAATAAAAACAATGAAGTTGAACCTATTGTGTACCAAGTCAGTCAATTAATTCTAATCAGCTTTGCTTGTACACACCTTTAATCCTAAATAAATGAACTGCAGAGCAAGTCAGTTTAGAATATTACTATGTTTTAGAGAAAGCAGGAATTGTTGCTAGGCTAACTATTTTAGCAGCAAAAACAATTGCTGCGAAAATAACAACTGTTTTAGCAGTGTTCCCATTAATCGCCCATTAAGGGACAAGTGCTGTGAATTGGCTATTGCTATTGCACTATGATGCAAATATGGGAGCTATTCTGTTCAGTTTGTCTATGTCGATGTGTGTCTGTTCCTACCAAATAAACTTAAATAAATAAACTTAAATAAATGGCAAGTCACTCATTAATCATTTATGTTGATATAAGAAAACAATATATCAAAAAAGAATGAAGATGAAAACTGATTAGAATTAACTGGACTGATTTGGTAAATAATTATCTTGAATAATTATTTATTCAAGATAATTATTCTGAGAGTTATTACTCTTGTTCACTTCTCTTTATAAAGCCCTCTAAAATTCATTTTAACTAAGGTCACCTTCGTTTACTGGTAGTTTTTAATCTTTCTACTGAGACTTTAACTGTCGACTTTGTTCTAACCACATAACCTGACCTCAGCGTGTATTGCAGGACCAAACTGGTACGTTACATTAATATAAGCAATCGTTTTTAAAGCAACTTCCAAATAAACAAATCGAGAGATGCTGAAAAAATACCGAAGGTTTGGAGAAAGTACTGGATATGTTCCAGGAAACTTCCAGGACAGAACCGGAAAAACTGTAAAACGAAGATCCTGTATCTAATATTCTGGTACCGAATATGATCCAGGAAGGTAAGTATTGAATACCATGAACTTTCCAGTAAGGTTGAATTTTAATAGTTGGAGATTTTAGTTTGATGGAGAAACAAACAATCTACCAGGTAGAAAAAGTACTATAGACCATGATAACACTTATAGGACCTTCTGAAACCACAACATTTTAGAACATTCTGCTCTAGCATCCAAGAATGGCATGCTGTTTGTGGACATATTAAAATTGTTTTATCTCACAAAACTGTAATGGAAACACTTTTAACACCTCATGAGTCACATGATCAACAACATGTTTGCTGCTGCAAACCGTGAAGAAGGAGAAGCAGAAGAAGAAGAAGAAGAAGAAGAAGACAGGAAGTAGTTGGAGGATGATGGAGTGTCATGTTTTTTTAATAACTTATGATGTGAACATACTTATTAATGTGTGATTTTGATTGCCTGTTTTATTATTTATTGGAATGTTTTTTCAGTGAGTGGAGTATTGACTGAAAATTTTCACCCATTCATAAAAGAAGCAGCTAGCCTCTGTAGCTAGTTTAAGATAGCATCTCAATGCTAACCATGCTGCTAAATGCAAATGTCAGCATCCACAGTCCCCATTTCTAAAAGAAAAAGTCTCCTGTTGTTACATACCATATTTATGCTATAAAACAAAGTGTTTAAGCATTGTGCTATTGGTGCTGATTTTAGCACCAATAGCCAGACAGTCAGAAGAGCCCAGTTCCTGCAGAGCTGCACATTTAGCTCCTGTCATGCTGGCTGCCAGTCAGTCCAGGCACCAGCAGGCCAGGAAGAAAGGAGACAATCAGAGAGCGTATTGAAGCCTGATGGGGCAAAATAATGGCAGAGCATACTCAGAACCACTGCACCATGACCCAGATTGGAACAATAGGTACCAGAGCACCTGCAGGTTAACAATACCAATTGTCCAAACATGATCCATGTTGGCGCCTAATACCAGTGTGTGGGTTGGCTAATTGTTTCCTCTACTGCTGTTCTTTTGTTGAAATTGTTTTTTCTTAATAAACCTGTTTAAACCTGTTCTATCATTTAAAAGTTATTATGATGTGACTCTGCTGCAGTAAGTCATGTATAAATTACGTGCCTATAAATGCATAGTCATAATTAGCAGGACACTCTATCCCATGTGTAATTTTGACTGGACTTCTGAGTCGCTCATTGATCGGCTCTGTTTGGATACATGTGACAAGTTCAGAGGGTTCAGACTCCACTGCAAGGCAGGTTTTCACAAACTCAACCAAAACAAGGAAGGCATTAAAAATCTCCCTTTGCATGAAAAAGAGCATCCATGCAGCGAGACATGGAGGCCATCAGCAGCCGACAGGGCATCACGTTCACACAGCAGGCAGGGGTGACCTGAATCCCTTTCAAATAAAGATGTATTTATAGTTTTTATACTGGCTTTATTTAGGAAGAATTGACATGTACAACAGGTGGGCTATGACAGAACAAAATTGGGGCCATAAACTTTATCCAAAAGAAAAAAAACTTTTATCTTGCCCAGGATTTCAGAAAAAATAAAATAAAATTAGAACTAAGCATCAAGACATGTTACATGAATGTAACCACAGAGATTTAGGAAACCTTTGCAGGTGTATTGAGTTATATAGATGATTAGGCAGAAACACTGAATGGTCAGGCTTCATTGTCTCTCAGCTGAAATAATCAAAACTACAAAAAGGAACGAATTGAATCATTTCACCCCACGTGTATTAAGTGTTCAGAACTACAAAAAGTAGTATATAATATGAGTTTGACTTTAGGAATGAGTGGCAACAAATATTTTTTTCAAAGATGTACCCATGGATACATATTTATCATTTATTTATTTCAGTAAATGCATTCATTAAGTGAAGTGCATTAAAAAGATTCATTTGTTTTTGAGCCTTTATTTCCGTTAACTGCGATAGCAGTTAACTCAGAATGTGACATTTAAGATTAGAATGTCACCTCAGGCCAAAAGAAAACTTTTTCAATACAGAAATGCCTCCTTAAACGCAAACACGAACAAAGGTACAGGGACGACAGTGACTAAACTGAGCTGTGTGGTGTGCTGTGGGTTCTGTGTACTTTTCACCTCAAAGTCTGACATGTATATATTGCAGTATCAAAACAGGGTTGATCCTTGTGCAGAACCTTGTGCTACAATAAATCCAGAGAACACATCAGACTGGAGAGGATCGTTTCCATTGAAGCTAGTTAGTAAGCACTAACTGTAACACTGAATACAATTTTTAAATGTGTTAAAAATATAATCAGCCTCATCAATAAAAGTTTTTTTATCGATCTTGAAATTAAACACTTCAGGAAAGGAAACAAACTCAATAGATCACTGTTTTTTTTTTTTGTTGTTGTTTATTTTTCTGACAGTTAGGTCAAAATGTAAATGATACATTTCATTAATTTTCCTTCTGAACAATCACACAGAGATTTCAGTAGTTATTTAGGTACCACAAAAGAAAATCTAAATATTTAAATAAGATTCCAGAAGAGAATCCAGAAAGTATCAGCTTAAATATTTATCTTTATCCAAATTTCTCCTACGTTTATCTCTGAAAGATAAAATCTGTGTTTAAAATCTGTGTTGGATTATTTGAACTTCTAAAAAGCAGCCTGATGTCGGCGGGAAAGTTTGGAAAAGTCAAACAGAAAAACAGAGGAAGAACTTTCTGACGCCCAAATCCAGACAGGTCAGTGAATAAGGAACCTCTGTCCTCAGTCGTCCGGTGTGGGTTCGCCGTCCTGACTGTCGTATTGCTCAGTTCGGTGAAAGGGAAATGTCTGCACAATATTTATTTGACCCGACCTCCAGGTCGGCTCTCCAGGGAGGCCCCTGTTGTTTCTAGCCAAACTGTGACCTTGCTGGGAGTCTCTACAGGTGGACAAAAACAAAAACAAAACTTAGTTTGCTGAAACTTTTTTGAAAATAATGCAGTAGACAAAAGAAAACGGCTGAATGAATGAAACAACTGAACCAAGTTTCAATTGAGTTGACTCAGGCTAAGCTAACCTGATGTCTCAGACGTTGGATCATAAGTGAAAAGATTCAAAAGTGTTTAAAGATTCATTTTCAAAGTGGAATTAAAAATAGATGGTTAACAGAAGGTCAGTGTTTGTGGAGAACCATCTCCAACTCTTAATAGTTGTAACAGTCCAGAGATGTGCACAGATAGACACTAGGTGGCGCTAGAGCGCCGGGCCTTTTTCCACTGGGCAAAAAAAGTGTCCTTCTCAAATCTCAGAATTGACATCAAGGTACCACATGGCTCTCATTCTTAAAAAGAAAAGCTGCTGAACTCAAAATAAAACACTTTTTTGTTCACATTTTCTTGTCCACCAAACAAGTTTGATCATTTAAATGTGTAGTTAATGTGAAGTTCAGTGTGTTTTCTCTTCCTTTTTTGCTCCTTTTACACAGAAATAAATGTTCCAGTGGATAAATGGAAACACTGTTCCTATTTTAAATGGTTGTTTACCTCCTCTCTTAACTCTTATCTTAAATAGTCAAGTATAATCTCACCTATTTATTGACTTTCACTGTGTTGTTACATTGATGGTGACTGTCAATACTCAGTAGCCTAATTAAGTACCAAAGCCACCCAGGATGTCTAACGTCCTGAGATCCACTTTTTACACCACCAGCTTCATTGGTTCTAGTTTTTAGAAATAATGTGGTCACAGTGAACTAAAATGGCTGCAGACATTGAGGCTCTGGATGGAGGAGTTCTCTTCATGCGCTGGAACAACAGTTTGCTGCTTTTTAATCACCTCCAAATGGTCAGCTGTGTTTCTGTCCTCTGGAGCCTGGCAGAGGGATGGATCTGGCCGCAGAACGCTGTCCGACTTCTGAACACTAATAGGCTGCTCTGACCCTCTGGGTTTTTAACAGCTGTACGGCCTTTAACTGATTCCTCCTCTGCTGCTGGTGGAGGCCCGACCACGTCCACTTCCACCGTCTCTGTGAACGAGCAGACAGGAGCCAGTTGGTGGGAAGTTGATTTTTCTGGCACCCATCACCTGAAAGTCTGTCCACTGCTGTTCTAATGATGTCATGCTGACATTAATTGCTGTTTGGAGAGTCATTTAGGTTTTTATGACACAATTCAGCCATGCCGCTAGCATTTCCTCAGATGAGGAGAGCCAATCAGAGGAGATGTGGGCATCTGATTCAGGCTTTGGAGCGACAAGCCCCGCCTACTTGGGAGCGACTAAATATGTGGCTTTTTGGGGAAATTGCAGTCGGCCATTTGACATTAGAGTTATGGATTCAACATGGTCTAATGATACATAACTTTTTATAAACTGTGATACTGTGAGAGCTCTGGTGGAACCAGATGGACATTGTCAGAAAATAAAAGATACAAACAAATAAGAGTACTTCCTTTTGTCTTCTTTGTGGTTTTCGCCAGCCGACTGTTGATCACTAGGCCTGTTAATCAAGAAAAACAAAATGTTTCCGTTATAGTTGTGCGAAATGTGTGGACTTCGATGCGGCTGAAAATCCAGCTCATCTCAGAGTTATTGAAAACTAAAATGTCTGTAAATGTTCAGGCAGCTGAAGCCTTAGGATCACATTAGTCTCTGCAGCTACTGAATATTTCCTATGTTTGTGTTTTTTATTATAAAATGTAAAAAGACCAGATCCCTAACAATTAAATAATGATCTTAGCCTCTAAACATGGCGTAGACTCTTAATTAACTCCACCATTGAGAAGCTGAACCTTGACCTTCTATCTGTGGGTTTTTTTTTTTTTTGGTAAGTGAGGTGGGCATTGATTTTGCAGAAAAGCCTAACAAGGCCACAATGAAGGTTAATAATGTAAACGCTGGCAGTAATATTCAAGGGCAGAAGTTGACTGAACCAAATGTGATAAGATGTGAAGGAATTGGCTGATTAATGTGGAGGGAGGAGATCCAGCGACTCGGCAGGGAGAAAGCTTTAATGTCAACCAATGATTCTTCTTCTGAAATCAGGCTATTCACCGGAGAGTTGTTTCTCTCTAAATGACAAATGAATTATTTAGCTGTTTTTCTTCTTCATTACATTTTCTGAATAAATTAGCCGCTGTGAAAGAAAGGCTTCCAGCCCTTGCTTCACCTGACTGCAGGAACCTGCCAAGCCGGGTTCTGCTTCAGGTCAGTCCGACTCCACTTGGCTTCAGATGCTCTCTGAACATGTTCAGCTGCTTGGAAACCTGCATTTTTAATAACTGCAGCTTGTTTCCATTAAATATCACGGGGTTTTGTTGCTGACAGGTATTACTGGATGTGTGTGCATTCACCTGGGAACAAACAGCAGAAGGTAGTAAGCCTGGGTCGTTTTTTTTTTGTTTTTTTTTTTTGCTGACGTTTAACGACATGTACGCCTTTGGAAAGGTGTTCCAATCTCTTCGCTTTTTCACGAGCTTACACCACTACTGTTTGAGTGTCTTTACACACATGAATGAACATCATTGAACTGTGAATAACCCAACAACATGACTCAAGTCAAATTTTGATTCACTCCCAGGAATATTGTCAGACAGAGAAAAAAGAAACTACTTTACATTGGGCATGTTTGACAGCAGGTAGTGGGCGAACAGATTTCAAAGAGTCACTTCAAGGCTCAATCTGAGGACATTCAAAAACAGATGAGAAACAACCAGAGCAGAGATCTGAGCAGAAAAAAGAAATGCACAGCCTGGTCTGATATCTACCAACACACAGCCTGATGATCTCCAAGACATTTTAGAAAGTATTCTGAGGACAAATGAGACAAACGTGAAATTTTATTCCAAAAGTGTGTGTAGCTGTAGCATAAAGTAAACAATTAAAAGAAAACACCAGGCTGACGAAGTCTGGACTTTAATCTGGGGTACTTGGTTGAGAATCGCTGGCGTAGAACAATCATTAGCTGTTTTCTTACAATTGTCATGTGTATTTTGAGAATGAGAAAACTGTCTCCTAACACTTGTTTGGAGCTAATCTATCAGGCTATGGAAATCGTTATTTTGTCGGATGATGTCGCTGCGTTTGGCTGAAATAAACAGGAAGTAGAGGTTGCTAACTAGCATGAGGTTTTCAGGAATGTTCGCTCGTTCCTGAAAACCATCGGTCACATTGGTCAGTTGTATTTGTCCTGTCATGTCAACTAGCATTGGCGATGTTACAGGCCATCCAGAGACCCCAGGGGAAAGGACAGGAAATAAACAGCTGATCAGTGAAGATCGGCCATGTCAGAAGTTATTTAAATGTGTAGCACATGAACTGTTTTATTTTTAAAAAAAACATCTAAAGAGAGAAAATAATAATTTTGCTGAACTGAGGAAGTTATTTAGAATTTTCATAAACCTTTTCAAATGAGATACTTCAAAATGTGCATAAAAATGTTGACAGAAAACAAGTTATAAAGTTGTTTAGGGGATTTTTTTTTTGTTTTAATACTTTGCTTTGGATAATTTTTGTTCCCCTGCTAAATGAATTCCTCATTTGAAAATTCCTTTTTATATTTTATTGTCAATTCTGTTTGATCTGAAACATGTCAATGAAAATAATGTAATAAAGTAAGTGGGGGCAAGAACTTTGTGCAGGCTTGTAACATATAACACAATTCATGTGAGATTCAGGAGACAGAATATCAAATCTGCAATGATTTGTAACAGTGGAAGCAGCAGTTGTTGAAACCAGAGCCACAGAGTGAGTCAGAACAATGCAGCATGCTCCTTCCTAAAGTCACGCCAAGAACAGCGAGAGGTCCCTGCTTCACACCGTATTTATCAGAGGAAATCACAATGTTTCTGACAGCCTGGAGACGTCGAAGGACGGTGCTTTGTGGCTTCCTCTATGGATGGTGCTCAAACAAAAAGGACAAAAAAGAAATGTCCCTGCTCTTTCTCACAATAAACTTTCGATTAAAAAAAGAAAATAAACTAAAAAAGATGACACACTCGTCCTGCTCCGATGCAGCCCAGAAGATTTGGGGAAGCAGATTTAGTCAGGTGGTGAATACACAACAATCCTCATCAATCAATGCTTCACACGGAAAACGGAAAGCAAAAAAAAAAACATGCTAGCAATTTAACAGCAAGCTGCTTTTAAATCCCATCAGGCAACACATTTGCTGCTAAGAATTTTAAGTTAACACCGATCACAACCCTGAAACTGAAACAGAACCAGGCTTAAAGCTGCAGTATCATGTGAAATCAACTGTTTAAGCTTTACATTATGTTATAATGTTAGTCCCTCATCAAAAACATACCTGCAGGGTTGCTTTGGTTCTTTCATGCATGTTTGAGGAATTCTTTCATCTCCTAAGGCAACCATTCAGCTGTACAAAATGTCTGGGTGGACCTAGCTCCGCCTTTGAAAACACAGCTCCTCCTCTTAGCTGCAGTTTCCGAGCTTCCGCTTGTCCTCACTAAAGAGTAACATCCCCATAAAATGACACCATGACGACGATCTGTTCAGCTGTGTTTCCTCCACACATAACATGTTGTGTTGAATGAAGGTCAGGTTAACATTCTCGTTTGACCAAAGCACCGTCTTCAAATGTTTGCTGCATCATCTATGTAAATTGTGACCATCTGCCTACTGGGCTTTCTGCAACAGTAGTCAGTAGTTTCAACATTTTTATACGAATTTCAAAGTATTGCATTAGAAAAGATTGATGGGAAAACAGCAAAATTTGAAATAACTTTCATTCATTTGATTTTGCTTTTGGATTTTCTGAAGGAGTTAATGAGATGGAAATACATTTGCCAAATAAGTTCTGACATGACACAAAACTCCAAACCTTCAGTTCACAACAGACCTATCTGTGTGTCTTTTCACAGACAGAAGCTCACCGGACAGACGGAAGACAAAAGTCTAGAAAAAACCCTAGTATAAAAGTAGCAGATAAAATGTTATATTTTAGGCTATTGGTTGCTGTTGTTCCTGGTACATTTTGATTTTATGCGCTCAATCAAGAATCGCTGTGCTGATTTTCATTTTGACTTGTAATTACAAAGTCATTAATTTCCTTCACAGTCAGTTTGTCTTGCCATTTCCATTTAGAACCAAATAAATCAAATATAACTCAAAGCCAAGTACAGTAAAAAACTACTGTGAAGTTCGCTTCTTAACTTCTGTTCAGAAGTGTGATTCTGAACATTATCACACTTAACCTTAAATGTGTGCTCTTTCACACAAAAGAGACACACACAAAATAAAATATGCCCTCTAGTGGGAATAAAACAAGATAGACTGCTCCAACAATAATGCTCATAAAGTGTCATAGTGTCTCCAAAGTAAGATATTGAATGTCAGCAATGTCATTATGTCTGGGACAGTCTGTGAGGCCTAATTCTGTGAATACATTTTGACTTTCATTCATATAACAGTATATAAACTATTGACCCAAACTGTGACTCATCTAATAGAATTTCCCATTAAAGACCTTTCATCTTAGTGGATTCCGGGAGGTAGAATTTTCCAGAGCCATTGATTTAACTGCAGCCAGCATAATTAGATCTTTCTGAACTATTTGCTCCTATGGGAGCCAAACACACACATTCAGGGTGGTGCCCTGTCATTAAGCATCCTTTTCCCACCAGTACATGATTGATTAGCTAATTAGCTTTCAGATTAATATCTTTATTCTCACATTTAACCCAGCAGCCCCCCCTTTAAGTGTCCTACACATCAGGGGCGCCTGCAGGTTATTGTTGGAGGGTACGCACAAAACTATCACTGCACCAGACCCGCAAGAGCGCAGCCACATCTCCAACGCGCATCATGTGCCTGTCGCACAAAACTAGCATAAACCTAAATCAAGTTTTTAAATTATGCTAAATAATAAAGACATGAAAGCAAAGCCTACCTGCGTTATCCACAGGAGGAGGAGGGTGGAGATTCCCAGATTCAGGTGGTGTGTCTGAGACTTCCAGAGGGGAAGGTGAAGCAACAATGTTTGCTTAATTTCTACTCTTTTGGCAAATGTTTTGACTAGATTTAACTATTTAAACCACAGTCTCAGGAAGAGTGCAGCAGATGTCACAGTTGGCCAACTGAATGACCTGTCAGCTCTTCATTTCGCGAAACCACAAAAAAGCTAATAAAGAATAAAGGACAAAAAGTTCAAGTGGGATCCACACTACAGGCAGTGGATCTACAGGCAGGATCAAACTCCACTCATTAATTTTTAGCGTACAGAACAAGCGCCAAGCCGCCAGATAAACTAAACTGACCAATAACCTTTAGGCTTTGGAGTGGCCACCCCCACAGACTCACACAGATGTGTACTATGTACAAGATGTCTAGACACAAAAATCTTTTTTTCTCCACAATATTAATAGAAGAGAGGGTTAGATAATAAAAAATCCAAAAACTATTCTTTTCTTTTCTTACTTAAATTAAAATCTCAAGGTACGCACAGTGTGTACAGCCGTACAGCAGTAGACGCCCCTGCTACACATATAATATCCCAAATAGATGAATGAAAAATAATAGAAAATAATACCCTGAGATAAGCACAACATAAGAGAATGAACCCATTTCGAAGTTGTGGAGAGATTGTTTTTCTCTACCGTTTCATATTAGGCTGAAAAAAATTTCTTTTTGATAAAGAGTGAACAGTGCAGTGCAGAGGTTTAAACAAGACAAGCAGTTATCCAGAGATGTCTCTCCTGGTACAGAATAGTAATAATACTGTTCCTGACCATTTACCGTTGAAAAACTGGACACAAGTCTGCGGCGGAGGACAGTTGTTTACAGTGCAGGTAATGAACAAATCTCAAGTTGCACTATTGTCAGTACTGCCTTAGTGTACTTTTGCTTTAGCTTTGTTACCAAGTTTATATAAAAGCAAGTGTACTGAGAAAGGCTTATTTAGAATCAAGTTTATTTATGAAATTTGAACATGGAATCAATACATAACAATAGAAATACAAAAACATTTGACTGCTTCTGTTATAACTCATTCCTTCTAGAAAAATTATACACATCTGAGAAAATGAAACTTTAAAGAAAGATCTCTTAGCTCAGTGTTTCCCAACCCTGGTGCTCAAGGCTCCTACATGTTGTAGTTGTTGTTTCTCCAACATTTCACCTGCTTGCCGATTTCATTTGATGGATGAGTAACAGGCAGAAGAACAGGTGAAGAAACAAAGTTCACTGCACCATGGGGAGCCATTCCAGTCAGACCCTTCATTGTGCAGTGAGATTTGTATTTGGAGAACATCTCACTTTGGAGGAGAGGAGATGCAGGAATTTGACATTTGAGCTCAGTACAATCTACTGTTACGTCAATATCAAGAAAATCTTTGAAGTCATCAAAATGCTGAGCTCAGATGTTCTCTTTATCAATCCAGAGACATAGAGAACCTAAAAGAGTGTGCAAATAATGCAGCTTACAGTAGATTGGTGAATGTTAAACCGGTTTGTTAGGTCTCTTTCCTTAAGACCTGCAGCCAGGTACATCTGGGAAAGGAACAGCTCGTCAATGTGTTGCAAGGAATACCTCTGATATAAGAAAAAGCAAAAATACTTTAAAAACATATAAAGATCCATATTTATTTACTAATTTATTTCAAACAGGTTTTTAAAAACAAAAAAAGTAACCCGTAGGACAAGAGTAAACGTGTGCATACATAACCAAAAACAGTACAATTAGCTTACCACTACTTTTCTATTTGTTCACTTCTTCCTGCTCATTTTCACTTATGTAATCTTTAGCTCAGTTTAATGAGATACAGACTCAATAAATATCAGAAATTTACGACTGAAAATAATATGCAAGCAGCCCTTTCTGAACATATTGTGGAGATAAAATATTCTGGTTAAATTTGTAGTAAAAAGTTCTTCTGGCCCTCATTGTCTTTGTTCAAACAGCGTGGGTAAAATAATATAAATGAAAAAAAAAGAAAAAATCTTTTTCACAGTCAAAACAAAATCCCAGAAATATTATGAAGGAACTGAAAATTGCCTTTAATTGTGAGTTGGACAAAATGAGCTTTGACCAGGTGAGAAAACACAAACACAAACTCACTTTCTTTTTTCTTTTTAACATTTTTAAGCACTTTACTAGACCTTTTTTAGTGGTAATGTATTTATTATATTTTATGTACTTTTTAAGGATGTCCCCCAGTTGTACGATTTTAATGTTGTGTGGATGTGAAATAATGTATGAGCAACAGACAACCTCAATTTTCCTATGGGATTGATAAAGTTTAACTTACTTACTTACTTACTTACTCATTGGAACTGATGTTAAGACCTTGCACATAAAAAAAAGTCTGTATTTTTCAGCTTCTGTGTCTCTATGTCATAGAGACATAGAAACATGTCTCTATGTTTAGACATGGTGTCTAAACATAGAGATAAAAAAGCAGAAATCCTCCCTCTATTTGTAGAAAATGCCTTCAGTCATTGATGGACTCTTCCCACTCTCTATTTGTCTGAAGATAAAAATCAAGCTTGTTTGCAGTTCAGAGACATCATGGATGATTGATCAGTGAAAACATTCAATGTAATGGTGTATTCCTTTTCAACACCATACGTTCCATCAAATTTGGCCAACTTGTTCGGTGCAGCAGCAAAGTCAGCTGTGCTTTCGATTTCAATCTCTCCTCCCGTGTTGACTTTTAATTCTCTCAACTGCTCCCTGCCTCCTGTCTGTCACATCATTTGTCTGTTTTGATTGAGTGGGTCCCTTTTGCAGTAACAATGTTGGCACAATGTTGATAATGAAGCCTATTCTATGATACAGAAGACCTCCAGCTTTCAAGAAATAAATTATTCCGGAGCAACAGGAAGACTGTTGCACCGGAACATAAACATGATCAAAGTAGTTATTAAAATATTTGAAAACCTTTATTTTACATGGCAATTCACATCAAATCCTTACAGACCAATGCATTGCACCAACCTCTGTCTTTGTCAGTCATTAGCCGTGTTCCCATCAAACTTTTTTTTATACGCATTTTAATTATTACATGACACAAATGCTAAATTAATCTTTAACACTTTGAATTCCAAAACACTCTTCAAACCATCTCCAGCTCACTGGAAAGAGTTGCACCTCCTCAGCCATCCGCCTGAACAGGGCTCAAGAGGGAAAGACGTGTCAGTGGTTGGATTCAAAGAGAAACTTCCAAAGAGACTGAAGCCTTAAAGCTACGGCAGAACGTGTGAACCTTTAGAACGTGATGTTTCTGTTTCTACCAGACACATTTCCTGAACCAAAGCAGACACTTCATGTTTGTTCCCAGCCAGTCAAAAGATGTATGCTTTACAGATCCAAACAAGTATAACAGATACATAACCAGATACCTTTAGTAGCTTGTTCAGTTAAGGAACAGTCAAAATAGAAGTTACAAAAAAAACATACACACATAGCTGATATGGCACAAATTCACCTTTTAGTTCAGCTAAAACCCTATTCACACTGGATTAGTTTCATCTTGGCTAAAACCACATGTTGTTTGAAATACTTATGGAAATTGTCTGTGTCGTTAATCCTGTGTGAATTGACCATGCCAACAATTTGTAAAGTAAAGAGTTTCCTGCAAATTACGAACTCCGAGGTGCGGTGATAACACTAATCCAGTGTGAATAGACAGAAATGGGTGGAACCCGAAACATAATTGGACGTCTTTTCGTTCATGTGGCCGTAGCCTGAAAACAAGTTTTAACATCCACTGTTTCAAGTCGATGTGAAACAGAGCGCTAGCATCATGTCCAACAGATGTCTGTAAATCTTATCCTGTGTAAATGTTCCACATAAAAACAGGTGTTGGGAAGTCATTTATTCATTAGATAATGTTTATGCCATGTTAAAAGGACTTTTGTCATATCCATTCTGCTTATGTTATTTTTTTTTAAATGTTTTTTATAATTTAATGTTTATTTTTTTCTCTTGGTTTAGTTCCACTCTTTAGGTGTTTGGATTTATTTTGTTAGACTTGATATTTGTTTTGTCTCAATCATTTTGCCATTTCCTCTCCTCCCCTACTCATTTTCCTCCTCTCAGCTGCAGTTAGTTCCATTAATTCCTTAGTAACCTCTCCTCTCTCTTCTGTATATCTACTTTAAAGACTCATTACTCGTCTCTTGTTCCTTCCGTTGCTCAACGCCTCTGTTGCATTCTGTCACATGTTTTCCAGTTTTCTGGAAGTGTTGTGACTCCAGTTATTAAATAATGGCTCATTGACCGTTCCTTCTCCTGTCTGCACTCTGGTCCGACTCCGATCCCAGCACACGATATCTTTAGACAAGAACCAAAACTCTTCAAAATTTCTGGTTACTTTGGACTGAAATTTTCAGCCCCATACTGGTTTTCAAGGAATAATCTTGTAAAATAACTTGAAAGTTGACAGATAATATAATGTGTTTAGGTATCATATTGGTCTCATCTACCTGTGGAAATTGTTGTGGTTATTAGACCACAAAACAAGAAAAAAACAACCAATCACAAACACACAAAAATCTGTCTTCTAAAGCAATTATATGCAGATTTGATAAGATTAATCATCAATTAGCAAAACTTGGTAGCATTGAATCCTGTTAAGTTGTATTCTACATTTTATGATCTAACAGGACGTTTTAAAGAAAGTAATTGTATTTCATATCATATGTCAATTAAAGCTCCTCTAACGCTTTAAAAATGCAACCCTGCTGTGTTGTGTATGAATGTTGGTGTTTCTAGAGTTAAATCCATGTATTGATTGAAATGAGCACAGTAAACTGATATAGAATCTGACCCGTTCGCTGCCCGAGAAGTGACCAAAATCAGGATGTTCTTCTGTAAGCCACTGGTGTCCAGGAGAGACAACATTTCCCATTTAAGGCAGATCCATGTGTGGATGTGAAGGCCGGGTCCAGGCCACTTCTGGGGGTGAAGGAGCTCTCCGTCTCGCTCACCTCGCTGCGCATCTTGCCTCGTTAGTAAGCAAATCTCTTCCTTATCACGTCAGGTCACTGCGTCAAGGTGACACAACGGGCCGCGGATACGAGTTCAGACTGATAAGCAGCTCAGCATTCAAGCAGCCGCAGCCTGAGCACAGCTCCAGGAATTTCTTCTGGAGTCCATCACTGCTCTCTGTGTTCTCAAAATGTCCACTTTGTTGTAATAAATCCCCTTTACAAGAACAGTTGAGCTAAACAGATGCCGATGGATGGTTTTAACTATGAGGTGCCGTTTGTAAAATTCCAGTCAAAATTAATTGTATTACTTTGGGTTATTTATAAGAAGAAAAAACATTGTTTTAAAATTTATACCAAATATGCCTTTTTGTTTCGGCTGCTGCAGCCACAAATAAAACTTATTCTGATTATTGGAGTTCCTCCACGAACAGCACCAGGGCATCTCACAACACATTCCAGTGGCAAGTTGCTCTCTATAACGGGTTAATGTGGGATTCGGTTCTATTCCAGTGGGGCAATTCTCCGTATTGCGGTCTGAAGCGCAGCAGCTGTGGTCATTTCTCCACTGATTTGCAGTGATACTCAGGAACAAAGAACCTCAAGGTTCTGGTTCTGATGGACTAAATAAACCCAGATATTTCATTTTGTTTTCAATGAAGACTGGTTGAGGATCATCGTGTTACTCGCTCGCAATAGTTGAGACTCATCTGACAAAACACACCTAAGAATGAGACAAAAAGCCACAACGGTAAAACAAAGTTGAATGTTTTAGCAAACGTTAGCAAAGTTGGTTCAGTGGCAGTGTGCTCCCCTTTGGTCAGGCTCCTTGAGTCCTTCACTGCTTCTCTGAGTTTGTAAAAAATAAGTTGTTGTTTTTTTTTAAACCCTTTCTCTGTGACATGTCACATAATTTGAAGAAGACATTAACGTGTGGGCAGGCAGAGTTATTGGGAGTTCAGGTGATTAAAAAGAAACCTCCTGGCTGATGTGTTGACGCACTAAACAAAAGAAATCGCAATAAGGTATCACTCTCTGAGTCCCAATGGTAATGTTTAAACAAACCTTTAAAATGACAGAGCACAAAAATACAGCAGTCCTTATTCACTGAGAGCCTTTTCCTTTTCATTCCTCATTAGGTTGTCGGTTCATATTATGCAGAGTGGGCTTTGTGTGTTGAAGTTGCCTCTCCTGATATGTCCATAATTAAAGCAGGAGTACGGATTGTCTGTTAAATGTACAGTAAGTTTCTCTTTATTGTAAGTCAAAGGATCATTTGTCTCCTTACTGGGCCTTTTTCCTTTTGCAAGGAAACTTTCCAGAGGTGTTTTTTTTTTTTTTTTTTTTTAATCCATTTTGCTAACTTGTGAGATTTTATTTTTGACCGAGATAAGTGTCGTAACAAGCAAATAGACGGATGTCACAAAGAGAATCTGGATGTCTTTTAAAGTAAACATTGCTCAGACTTGGATAAGCTATAAAATGGAAATACTATTAAGTTATTCATTCGTTTTGTGCGGCTCAGTACCAAATGACCCACAGACCAAAAGCTCTGACTTAGAGGATATAGGGAAGCAATTAGCTGTCATTATGCATCATTAGAGACATTTTTCAGTAGTTTCATCAGATTCAATGACTTGATCCTGACCCTCAGTCCTGTTTTTCACACCTTCAGATCTATTAGTAAAAAACATAAGCAAATAGGGACATTTTGAAAATACAGTATTGTAGAACCGTGAGCTTTTATGCCAGGGCCTCCTTGTTGACGAGTCAAAGAAAGGGGAGTTCGCTGAGATCTTTAACCCATTAAATCCCTATTAGGAACAGCCATCATTGGGGAGGAAGAAGCAAGATAATCAGCTCGCATTATAACGCTCATTAGCTTATCAACCGTGCTTTTAAGGCTCCATTAGGACTGTCCCTTTAAAATGTAGGAGTATCAGTTCAAAACTGACGCTACTATTTTTAGCCAAGAAATCAAATCAGCTGTCGCAGTCATCAAAAAAAATTAAAAAAATGTGTAATGACTCCCATTTCTTTGACTCATGGCCCAAAATAGGGGAGAAGCTACACAGCTTCAGAGTCTTCACAGACTTTTTAAGTTCACACTAACAGACTGGATTTAGCAGATTTTCCTGATTCATTCACTTTATAACTGCTACATGAAGGATCATGGAATACATAATTTGTCAGACTGACTAAAGCCATCTGAACGCATCACACTTTCACACAAGTTTTTACAAAAACCACAGTATGAAGGAGTATTCCAAATGGAGGCAAGAATGCATTAACGTGTTGTAGTAGAAATGTTAACAAAAAGAAGAAATATGAAAAATGGTCCAAGACCATCCACGTCTCTGCATGCAGGCCATACTGCCCCCTAGCCCCAGAAACCGAAGCGGTCATGGTTCATTCAGCCCCAGAGGTGAATATGTGCCCAGTCTTGACATCCAAAATAAGGCCGCTTTGGCCCATGATCCAGTTCGGGTTGTGCTCTAGGACCATGACCCTTACAGAGTCTCAGCCGTCCTGGATAAAATGGGAGCTCAGCAAGGCGAAGGGCTTCCTCACCGTCCTCCGGGAAACTTCTGACAGATGGTCCATCGGCCTCCTCAGGGAGGGTGGATAATGGTGGGTCTCATCACTCTCAATGTTTGTGAAGTGATGTACAACTTTAATTATACGATGGAGAATCCTGACCTTTTCAGCAAAATCCGGATCCCCTGAGTGCTGGACGTCTGGTGGTGGAGGAGTGGGCCATGCACGAGACGGTCCCATCTGGGAGTGATGGGAGACAATGACACCTGAAGTGTTGCTTATACACAGGATGCTTGATCTCTATGTGGGGAAGCAGTTTGAAGGCTTCATTGCCTCATTTAATCCCGGTCACCATGTCATGCAGAGCAGCTTGGAATGTGGGAATCATCTAGAATGGATAAATCCATTCTCCTGTCTCTCTGGGCCTTTTCCCCTTTGCAAAGAAACTTTCCAAAGACATCTGATCTGTTTCTGACTCATTTTGCTGCTTGTGGACTCAATGTTGGCACGCAACTCTATTGTCACATTTTTAGGGGACGAAAAGCTTTGAACCAATAGTTTCCTGCAGACCTTTTATCATAGCTCTAGGAGGTTAACTGTGCATCTGGCAGAATGATGGAGAACTGTATCAAAGTTGAATATGTTCAACTTCAACCAAAAATGCAGTGGAATAAGTTTGTGAAGGTTATCTGTGTTTTTAAGAAAGGCTCAAACTGATGTAGATGACAGTTGAGACTCAAGGCTTTTTATTGTCTTCAGGATAAGCAAAATGTTCAAGGAAAGTAAAGCACATGTTCTTTGTCACAGCAAACTCCTGATGTCATCTGACTTGATCCTCACACAAGCATCTGTTCAGTTTTCCAAAATAAACCTTATCGAGTTTTTTAACCTCCAGAGCTTGAATAAATCTTAATTTAATCAAAATTGACATGCAGTAAAGTTAGAATAACAGAAAATACACATCTAGCCAGTCCAATTAATCTATTTCGAACATTTTGGGGGGATATTGTTTCAGTTCAGGACAACTGGTATTTGGCATATAATTAAAATAGTATGAATAATGTTTTGCAAAAGAGGTTAAAACACTGAGAAACCATCCACTCTACAGTACAGTTAGACATTACAGGCATGTTATGTCATCCACATGTTTTTCACCGTAATGGTGGCTCTTAGAATGGGGATGTGGAAGCTCTCTTCTGGACTTGTTGGTCTCCAAGACCTGCTTCATGAACATCTGCATCTCCTTCTCTGACCTGCCATAACAGTGACCTATGGTTATTATTAGAAATCCTATTTTCTGTTTTGCTTTTTTACTACCAAACTAATATATTTTGGAAAATCAAACAAATTTCAACAGAGATAATCAGGTCTCAAACAAATTGAAGTCATGGGTTTGACTGGGGCAAACCAACTTTACAGATCAATTTGAAACTTAGAAAGAGTGTTGCTGCTGCTGTGAGCTCAGCTGACACTAATGAGCTCTTTGACAGATCAGAGTCAGGAATGTTGTAGTAATCATTGCAAGACGTTTAAGTTTGGAATCTGATCTCTCTGTTAGTGGTACATGCCTATCAGCAAGCATCTAGAGGATACATCGTCCATACATATTCATGGTTCGAGACTGAAATCTGACAAGAAAATATTAGATGATTAAAAATGTAGCAAATTCAGATATGGGTGTTAGCTGAGGACCATATGAAGGTTCTGAACACTGATAGTATGATACTAATTAAAGCGTTGGATTTAATCTCTCCTAACCGCAATCAAAAGGTTTATGCTCAAGAGCCTGAAATCAGATGGGCAAACAAGCAAAAACAGGACGATGTAAAGCTAGGCTGAAAGCACACAGAGCCATAATAAACAGTGTTGTAAGTAATTAAAGATTTCATAATAAATACACAGGCAACATGTTGGCACTGAGGCATGACGATGGCCTACATGTTGGACAACATTCATCTGTGACTACCTGGACACATTTATTAGTTTCAAATCTGTTTTGCTACACTGTCTCTTTTGGGCTTCTGCAGACTGACAGTTTTTCTCATGCTTACGTTTTAAAATCAACTGCAAGCAAATCAGTCCAACTTTAAAATAATTTTCTACATTGTACATCAGATTCAATAAAACATTGTGTGTTCTTTTTGTTTATTTTTTTTTTACATCTCAAACTTTTTGCCAGTTTATTTGCATGATACATGTTAAAGGCTGACAATTTGCAAAAATGCAGTAAATTCTTCAACATTTTTCTTGTATTTAAACTAAAACACCTGTAAACTAAACTCTACTCACTGGACCATGTTATTTTGTGGGAAGATGAGGTCAGTTTTTGCTTTTCTATCCCTTTCCCTGGAGGTTTCACTACAAATAGAGCGTTTGAATGGCTGCCATGCAGCAACATGTTTTTCCTTCACTGCAGCTCAGTATAACTTTACATGGATGACTGATTTGTCTTCGTGTCAGACGGCATCAGGGATTCTGGTGGTCAGCCAGAGGCCGGCCATACATGGTAATGCAATCTTCTGCCACACTGCGAGGACAACACACACACATGCTCGCACACCCGTGCTTACACCCACATGCACAGAAGCGAAGGGCCAGCAGTTATCCAGGTAAAGCTGTCAGAGGTAAAACCTGCTACTTATGGATAACCTGACAAACACCTGTCTCTATTTGAAGGAGCCTGTCTCTCATTATATGTCTCAGTGTTTTACACATGGAGAAACATTCATTTTTATTTTTAGCAGCGTCACACAGCACAATCCATGACATATTGTTGTCTCCCACTGACAGAGAGGCGTTGAACTGTAAGGAGGATGGTAGAGCCGATGGTCCGTTTGGTGACCACTGGTCAGGGTTGTTTCTCTTTAAAAATGTTCTGCTGCGTTTCGGTTTTTTAATGTATAGTATAACGTCTTTACATGTTTTCACTTTCAGTGGAATATGTGTTTTCAATGAACAGATATTTCTTGGCTCCATTATTTTGCCAGTTCAGTAGTCATGCAACGGCGCTAACAGGCAGCCTTTTATAATCCACGACTCCTCTGCTTAACAAATCCCCCGAGACACAGGGCGAAAACAAAATACTTATTCAAAAACAACAAATTTCTAAAAATGTAGCTAAATCGTCAAAATATTAAAAAATAAATAAAAATGTATCACTAAGCACCTTTAAAAGTGCATTTCTATAAATCTAAATATAACATTAAACTTCTAAGGTGCATAGCCTTACTTCTCCCCCTTCCATCCACATGGTCTCTTCTGGAACCTTTAAAAGGGGCCCAGGCTCCCAGGGAATCTTTTGGCCTCAACAACCTGCAGAGGAAGAGGCAGAGGTAAATATGCTCAAAGCATTCCAACAAGTCTATATCAAACAGTCACAATATACTAATGTTATCTATTTGTTTGTTTTATTTTGTTAACAGGACATCTCCAGTACAAGCCTTAAAACCCACAAACAATCAATAAAATACTTCAATGTGTTTGTACTTGTTTCATTTAACATTCAATCCACATGTAAAGTGTTTCAAAACCAAGTAATGGAAACCATTATGGCAATGGCAAAGGGAAATTAAGTTAAAGAACACAAACTTGACCTCTAGGTGATTTGAACACACGACCTGATGATCTGGAGTGAGATCACCACAAAAATGACTGAAGTTTGAGAAAATTGGATCTGATTTGGCCCAATCAGGTTTGATGTGTGCTGTTGTATGAGAATGGAAGTATCAGACGTTGAGTCTCAACCAAAGTGTGGATGTGGAGTTTAGAGGTGAATCGTCTTCACACATAAATTGGGGTGAGCATGGCTTACTTACTTACACTTATTATCAACCCTGAAAAGGGATTAGAACTTAGAATCCAGAAAAAACTACTTTTTAGACTCATTCTTTTAAACCAGAAAAGAAATTAGGAATTACTTACTTATACTTATCTAGCAACTGAATAGGAGTATCTAGTTCATTTACTTTGTATCAACATTATTAGCTTTTTCTTCTTTTGCTCTTTTCTTTGGTTTGTTATTTTGATTGTATTTCCTTTTAATTCCTGTAAAGCACTTTGAATTACCTTGTTGCTTAAAATGTGCTACATTATTAAAATTACCTTTTACCTTTAGTGACGGTCAGTACGACTAGAACAGCACTATATAAATTCAGTATATTTGCTACCTCTATTCAGTCTATGGAAATTAATGAATAAATATTCATTACTGGAGTTTCCGGTATTAGTTAGAACGGGCCTGGTAAGACTCTAGATTATCATAATATTCATCATGGAGTGATCCATTTCTCACTCTCAGCGATTGAAGAATGTTGCCCGTCAACATGATGACATGAAAAGGTCAAACCTGAATTAACCAAATCCGCCTTGATGCTGAACTTGTGAATGCAAACATTTTTGCATTCACAGTTTTGGCCCACGTTTCAAAACATTTGAACAGCCCATTAGATGAAGACAGTGATTTTTTCTGCTTCAGTTCAACAAAAGGTTCAGTCAGACTTTGGGGCTGGAGTCAAAATCTGGAGGGGAAAAAAACCTGTGGCCTCCTTCCTGTCCTGTACTCAGGTTTATTTTCTACAGGTTTCTGTTGGCTCATCAGTTCTCCGAAAGATGTTTTGACACTTGACTTTAATATGTTTGTTCGGTGGGAATAGAGCAAGATCATGCAGCCCGGTTTAAGTTGAGAGAGGAATGGTAGCTAATGAGGGAGAATCAAGTATGACGGGAGATAAATGTCCATGGGGGGAGGTACTAGGGGGGTGCATAGATCAGATGAATATTGACAGAGATGGAGAGGTGAGGAGGATGAGGGTCTTATGGGAGTTTTAAATGTCATAACAAGGACAGCGGGAGGCTGGAGAGGTTGGAGAGAGAAATGAAAGTGACAGAAAGGAAATGCTAGAGGGATGAAGAGTGAAAACAACTGAGGGATAAAAGCGAGAAGCTAAAGTGAAAGATTATTCTGACCAAGCTGGGCTGTAGCTTTTAATATATAACCAGAATTCACAAGGTCTGTGGGAAACTACTGGTTCAAAGCTTTTTGTCCCCTAAAAATGTGACAATAGAGTTGAGCTAAAGCAAGGTAAAAAAAGAAGTGTGCCAGACCTGAAATGTATTTAAATGAAAAATGTGCATCCGAGCAGAATAAATGCTAGGATAAATGTTAAATGAGTTAAATGTAATTGAAATCAGAGGACATGATTATCATTTTAGAGCAAAAAAAGAAAAAAAAAACAGTTTAATTACATAGCACCAGTTCACAAAAAATATTCCAAAAATCCTTTCAATTCAATCACACATAAATTCCTAGTTATCAAAAAGTGCATTTAGTTCAGCATATTATTCAAATTAGTTTCAAATGTTTAACACAGAAGTCATTGACTGGCAGCAACAGTAAATGAGTTATGTGATGTTGACTTCACAGCAATCCCTCATACCAAGCATGCATGTGGTGACAGTGGAGAGGAAAGACTCCCAATTATCTCTGAGAAAAAAAAACAGTACACTTTTTGATATACATAGAGCAAAAAATGACTGTCAGGAAATAATTGTGCCTTGACTAAAGGAAACTTGGAAGCTGCTGTTGCTAAGTGGCAGAGCAAAAAGCAAACCGTTAAAACTCCTTCAGTCAGTCTCATCTACAGCTTCTATTGGCCAACAAACTTGACTTTCTTCTCCTGGTTATTGAAAAAGCTCAGCGTTAGTTAGAATGGGCCCGCTAAGACTCCAGCTTCCTGACAAAAAGCTTCTCTAAAGCTGCGTTTCCATTACAACTATGTGCAAAACTTTGTTGATAGCATACTAATGTCAGGAAAAAAAACACAATTGTTCAATAGTGGAGTTTCCATTAAATAAAAAATGCTATTAAAATCAACACTTTTGAATGACAAACTTAACTTTTGATGAACTGTGCAATGCTGTCAGAGGTCTGGTTGGAGGCAGTATGGCAAATTCCAAGGAGGTCCATGCCTACAAATAATCTGCTGCTGTTTTCTGTGGAAACCTACTTGGTAGATGGTAGATGGTAGATGCAAGTCCACCAAATATGGTGTACTTGCATCTATTGCAGTAGCAAGTCTACTGATTATTTCTACGTAGAGGAAGCATCTTCTAACAGTAGAATTATAGTGCTGGTCGCAACATGTTTGGCTAATTGAGGCAGCGCTGTAAAGAATGTTTCCACTATCCTGAGTGAATTGAGGATTCTGCGTGGAACAGAATATGAAATATGGTGACAAGTCAGTGTAAGAATGATGTGATTATTGTCACCACTGGGACTCAGCTTGTTTTCCATGTATTCACCCTACCATCTACTATTATTCTATTTGACAATGTCTTTCATAATGTTTTCAGTAATGAGCACTGAGTAATGAGCGTTTTGGGGGTTTTTTTAGTTTTTTTTAACTTATTTACTATGCATAGTGATTGTGATGTTTCAAACAATAAGCTCTCTAGATGCGTATTTTGAAAGCGAAGTCTCATCAGCCGTCTCTGTGAAAGTGTAAAAACTCTCTAAATAGATGGAGAAAGGCTGAGGCATCACTTCTTCCCAACTTCCATTACTGCTTTGCAGACACTTCCTGTTTGCCTTAAGGGTAAATCATCTCTTTCTGCCTCGTAAACACAGGAAGGTGCATAGCCTAAAGCTGCTGAGAACACCTTTCTCTCTGGCAGAACACAAAGTTCAAATCTCAGTGGTCATGTGACTTCACTTCATCAGATCATGTGACTTTCTGCTTCGCTGTTAAATGCCTGAAACCTTTCCTAGTTGCTGATGGTACGGAAACCGCCTGTATTTTCCTAAATCATTCTTATATGTCTGGTGTTCTGTAATTAAACATTTTGGAAGAAGTACTCTACTACTTGGAATCTTTCGCAATAACTCAACCCCTTGCTCCCTGTTTTCAGTCGGTTGTGACTTTGAGTCCAAGATTTCAGAACTTCCCTTTTCAGCATCCAAATTCCAACTTCTAATTATACTTCATTGGGTTTCCAAACTGTAGCCTAAGGATTTTGTGTTGGACGCGGGTTTGCTAGATTTATTTACTAGATCTTCTTCCATTACAGTTGTTTATGAATTATAGCTTCTGGGCTCACTTAGGAAAACAGGAGTCGAGTGGTGGAGTGGAAACACGTTGGGTCCATAACCAAAGGGTTGATGGATCAGAATCATTCTCTGTGATACTTTTTCGATTTCATCAATGCCCCAGGCGTTCTTTTTTTTGGGGGGGGTTCACACCCATTGCACAATCTTTCAGAGATTTTTATTTGCAACTGTGGAAACTCACCACATGGTGAAAATGAAGCCAACACTCAGGTCAGTGTTATGTGGAGGTCACATTTTTGAAAACTTCAAACTGACCTCTGCTGCTCTTGAGCTCACCCTGACGTTCAGCAGCGCCCTGGACCACAGATTCACACCAGGCTTACCAGGCCCTCCTCCAGGCTTTTTATGGAGAAAGAGCCTCAGCATCATCAGTCCAAGCAAGCAATAATTTGTGCACCGTCCTACTGGTGAGCACCCAAAATAATAGCACAGATTGTTTTATCTTTACAATGTAGAATGGGAGAATTTTTATTAGCCAGTGTGCTTCTGAAAGAGTAACTCAGTGGTCTTTTAACCCTTTTAGGAGCAAAATTAGATCATAATTTATTTTTTGATTACCGTATTTTCTGGACTATAATTTTTTTTTTTTTCCATAGTTTGTCTGGTCTTGTGAATGGTATCTTTGCTCTTTATGATGCTTTTTTAAAAATTTGTTTACTCCTTGGTTCATCTCCGTCAGTGTAAATTAACATTTAACACATCAGAGTGAACCGTAAACAGGCTGAAATCAACGTGGTCAGAGCTGGAGGAATGAGTCCACAAATGCCTGAACAGGTACGTCTCCATATTCATCATTACCAAGATGAATGTAAATGACTTTGTCAGTTGGCTCTGTTATGTTCCGGTAAGCCTCGTAGCGTAGCTTCGTTCACGGTTGAGCTGACACATCACCTGTAAGTCACAACCAAGCATTAGTGATTGAGTAGACTCAGATTTAATCGTTTAAAACATCAATCGTTTAAAATGACGACCTCCGGGAAGCCATCGTTTCCCAACAGCAGGGGGTCCAGAACTTCTGAAGGAAGCAAAGTGTAGACCAAGGGACAGCCTGTCCCTTGGACAGGCTGCCAAGGGACAGGCTGTTAACAGAGTCAGCCACAACATACTGTTGTGGCTGACTCAACAGTGTGTTGTGTCAGTTTTTTCAGTGTTCAGTGTTCAGGTGACTTGAACAAATATAAGACACTACAACAAAAAATACAACCACATGATGGACTTCATGCATTACATCAAACATAAATGATAGTGTATCATATATTTGACAGTGCCTAGCTAAACGGCTAACAAAACTCAGCAGTGTGAGTAAAAACACTAAGAAAAAGTAAAACAAACAGAAAAAGTAAACGATTTGGGAAAACTAATCAGCAAAAGTTTTAAGACAGTGACGCTGAGGCCCTGTAGCATTCAGATGAAAATAAATTATGTATGTTCAGGAAAAGCCAGAATACAAAAAAAATAAAATTCTGGATAATTGTGTGCATTAGAGACCACTGTCACAGAGAGCAGGGATATGTGGGAAGGATGTTGTATTTATGAGAGGATTAAGAAAATAGCTTCATGCACGTTTGCTGTCATCAGACAAGTGATTCTGAGTGGTGCAACAACACCCCCAATCAACTCACTCTAGATTTGCTCTATTTATCCTAATTACTGTGATTGTTGCTTCAGTTTGAAATCACTGCTGGGAATGTTCGGCACTCTGAAGGCATTTAAAAAATAAACTCACAGCGGTAGTGTCTGTGTGTGTCACATGTTGTGTTCCTGCAGGAACATTCCGACGGTGGAAACCTGCTGGAATAATGTGATTCTGATAACATCACAGTGTATACTTTCTTTGGATCCCGATCCTAGGAGTTGGATACTTGTAAATGTTACGTCCTTGAAAGAAGTACTTTGTCTCGATGGCATCATCTGCAGCAAAGAAGTTTATATTTAAAACCTAGAAGTCTGTGGAACCCCCAATCCAGAAACATTGGATCAACCAACTGTTGTCGTACAACACTGGGGGACATTAAGAGTCATTCACTGTTGTACACTAAGTGTACATTTTAGTTGTGCATTCTCAATAAATATATCTTCAGAAAATAGAAACATTCACAGGAAGAGATTGATGGTTACCATTTTGGCTTTCCCTGTACTCTGATGTGAGGTTGGGGATGTCACAGAGACACTGAAGTCTGGCAGATTCTCCAGATGAAACATTGTTCTGTGTCTGAGAAAGAGGACACAAAGCTTAAACACAAAGGTGTTTCCTCTTCATCATTTCATTCTGAATATCAGGTTGGTTTAATTCAACTCCAGTTTGTTTCCTCAGAATGTTCGGTTCGTATGGGGAGATGTGGACAAAAACAAACCTCTGGTGCAATCCGTACACATATGTGAACATCAAGACCGCTGCCAAAGTAGGAAGTGGACCATAGAGCAGTGCGTTCTGGGTAAGTACAACCAAAAACAAACTTGTGTGTCACAGTCTTTTACTAAAGAGAAGCACTAAAATCTGACACCACACCATTTTTTTTGCCTTTTGTGAGGCAAGAAGTCTTTTGATGTTTTTATGTTGTTTCCTTCAGTAGTTCTTGGTGCAGCGACCCCACAGGCGAGGAGGGGAACAGATTTTTCAAAGGGTTTCCTTTGTTAGACAGTGTGAAAGAGAACCGCAGCATACCATACCATACCATAAATAAGGTAAAAATGAATTCAAATACTAGCAAAACATCCAGTAATAGTCAATGTACAGTTCCACACATTCTGAGACCAACAGAGGTGCAAATGAAATATTTATTATAGCATCAGTCAATTTGTTCAAAATAGAGCAGAAGAGAAAAAAGAGGCACTGAAGTGGTTAGGATGCCTGTCTCACAGTAATAATCCCTAATTTAATTCTTGCAGCTTTTAAGTAAGAAATTTGGCTGTCAGGATATTTTCCCGAGCCTGGATTTGAGTTTAGTTTGAGGTTCAACAGCTCTATTCTGACTAAAACCCAGAAGCGTGCGGAAACGGCTCCTTTTAGATTACCTGAGCGACAGATCTCTCTCTGAGGCAGCCAGTGGGTGTTGTTAAACTACTGCCTTTTTTTTTCTGAATGACCTAGATTTCATCAGCAGCTCAAGTGAAAAAGTATGACTCCTGTCAGTCATCCATTACAAACGGGGCAGAGGCCCAGTCCCTTCTGAGGACAGCTATGGCAGAACTGTTTATTTCTTTTCTTTACGCCTGATTACGTGTGATTGAGGGCTGATGTGTCCGTCTGTGTTGCACTCCTAACAGCTTGTCTGTTTGCTCTGCTGGGCTTACCGGGCACAAGAGAAATGTAACGTTTTTACATGCAAACCCAAGACAAACATCTATTTTATCTGGCTTTTTTGCAAACTTTAGCAATTACGGTGCCATTGAAGATTAAAATATTATGATGAAAAATGTGTTTGATTTGATTTTGAGTCTTCTATGTCACAAATGTTTGAGATCATCAAACAAATGCGGAATACTTTACATATATTTGTAATGGAAATGCATCTACTGTTTTATTTTATTTCATCTCAAGAACTTCCTGTCGTCCGTGTTGTGGACAATAATTTATTTGTACACGAACAATGATTGGTTGGTTTTACAAATTCATAAACATAATCACAATCACGATCAATTATTATCTAACTAATTATGCAATCAGTCTGAATAAAATTGTTTTTAATCCCATTTGTCTGCTCTGGTGGAAGACAATAAGAACCATCTATGTATTATCTTCCTTTCCAAGCATAATCATCTGTCTATGAATATAAGCAGAAGATCCCTGGATGAGAATATATCCATTCTGATCAGGACCGCAAAGCACAGATGCTACAAGGGTTGTCCTCGGCAGGGTTTCACTAAGACACTTCCTGCCACACTCATGTCCTTGATTCCACAATTACTGCCTACGGCACAATGAGATTCAAGCAAAAGAATTATCTGGAAGACAGGTCTCATTATCTCAGTGGAGAATCTAAAGGATTTAAGCAGGCTGTGTAGTCTGCCATCAGTCATCTGGAAAACCTGATCACTGATCAATGTCACTGTTAGACATTCTAATGATGACGTGAACTACCAGGTAAAAGCTTAACACTAAAACAAGGGCGAGTTCTTGGAGATTTAATCTGCCCATTTCTGTTTTCAGGAATTTAGGAGCTTTTCTGGATCATCCCTTTTTCTTCCAGGTTAAGGACGGATTACCATGATAGAAAACAAACCTAGCAGGAAGCTAGTTGTCCTGGTTTGATTGGCTGATTTTACAAATCTTCCACCTGGTGCGTGTTCTGAGCTGTCTGACCAACGCTTGTTGCTTTATGGTCAACTGTCCTGACAAGATAGAAAGGAAAATACTTCCTGAGAGTCTTTTTAAGCTTTCTAACACTTCCTGTTAGAAACCAGAGTCAAATATCAGAAGAACAGACTCATTTTATGTTTTTGTAAAGATATTTATTGAAACACACCAACATGATCAACTTACGTTCTACTGTTTACTACAGTAGCTATAGCTAACCATTAGCGGGAGCTAACACAATTGGCAGAAACTAGAATAATTATCAGAATCCAACACCATTAGCTTGCGCTAACACCATAAACTGGCAAAAATACTATTAACTGAAGCTAACGCTTCAACATGTCAGGAACTGGAAGTCATCTCCTTTGGGGTTAGTGTTTCCAAGCTGCAGTTTTTTGCCAGATTCGGTTTGGTCCTCTTCATTTCTCTTTGGATTTTCTGCTCTCCCTTCTACTTAAACGCTCTTTGGATCAAACTGAAATGATCATTACACAATGCACAAAAATACTGTTCTGGCTTAACGGAGAGAGCCTCGTACCACCTCACATATGTAATCTACCCAAGGTGCATTGCAGCGTAAACAACATCTCTGTAACAATATTGTATTTAAACTAAACAGCCTACACAGTATATTTGCTGCATTGTTTTTACATCAGAAATAAATGTTTCTCAAATGAAGTGTTTTTATAATTAGCTGAGGATTGCTTTAAAAAAAATAATGTGTTTTTACTGTTCATCTTCAAGTAACTACTGCTTACAAAGTTTCTAAAATTTGACATGTCTTTCTCATTGCAGTAGGAAACAAGTTTCTGTTTTGCCATAGCAACTGTCTTGATTCCAGCCAGTGACAGAAATATCAGAGTGAGACCTAAGACATCCCAAACTCTTCAGTCTGAGAAGTTTAGGATTGTCTTTACCGTGGATGAAAGTTCTGCTGATCTCTCATCATTTTGTTGATCTATTCTGAACCTGTTTGGAGGAGGGAACCATGACGCCTGCAGCTGTGTTAAACAGATGGTATATAGATAAAGTGGATGAACTAATCAAAAAACATAGTCTTCATTTATGATGCACTAAAATCTATTAATTGTAAGTTATTTTTACACCGTGTCCCCATTTGAACTCCACCAGGTTTTAAACCACCTGATTCTGTTTCATGATCTTCAACATGCTTTTCCTGCTTTCTTGCAAGAAAACAATTGTTGCATTTTGTTTGCTTGGATGTGGCACTGCTACAGTTGACGCAATGAGCCTTGCAATTCTTTTTTTTCTAGTTCACTTAGAGATGCACGGAGAAATGGACTGGTGATTGAAATGGGATGGTTTGACCAGCCCATTTGGTAATCGGCCAGCTGGAAGATGCAATCTATACGTCTTGTATCTAACTGTTAATCGGTTGCTATGACAACACTCGTATGTGTGGAAGCTGCTGATGTTTGGATGAAGACAGTAGGGTATTTCAGATTAGCTCCTGAACAGTGAACATGGAGCTTCATGGAAAGGCCTGCCGTGAATGAGCAGCTGCATCCAAACCTTACATCATGAAGCAAAGCAGCAGATGAAGTTGTGTAACACCTGTGATGGACAGTAGAGCAGTTGATAGATCTACTCTGGAGTGAGAAATTGTACCTGTCTGACATTCCAACGGACCAGTCAGGTTTTGACGTAAAGCTGGGAAACGACGCCTGTCAGCCTGCGCTGTCTGGTTTTAGTGTTGGTGTCGAGGAGCCTGGTTATCGCCTTCCCACTCTATTCTGTTCAAATAAAACTTCACAGTCTGGGACTTTTCCCATTGACCTGGATATGCCTGGTAGAATTTCAACTGGGCCACTCAGCGAACAGAAGGAGAAGTTGGGAACCACAGCGTTGTTTTTCTGCTCTGTGTAAGAACTGTTCGTCTGCCTGTAGTTCCAGCAATGGCAGCAGAGAAAGAGAACGAAGCCGTTCTCTGTTTCAAGAAGTTACTTTTGTCAAGAAGCCTTTTTCAAGGAGTAACCAGTAATTAGAAATGAGGTCACTTCTTGAAGGTAACTCTGCCAACCAAAGAGAACAACTGGTTACCAGTATTTTAGATTTCCCTTGAAATTATTCCCCCAGTATCTTTTAACAACGGGGATTGTACATCCTGGTTATAACTATACCAGCACTACATAAAGGAGACACACACAGTCATAAACACACAGTTTATAACTGTGTGTGAGTGACTCTTCTGGCCGTCTATGAAGAACTGTTCTCTACAGCAGGGTTTGACATCTAGAGATACAGAAGAACCATGTGCAAGAAGTAGGGAGTTGCTGACGGTTTGTTGCTGCACTTTAGGCGACGTGCGTTCAGACATGTTTAGACATGTTTCCTCTCATGTCTCATAGTTGTACTTTAATTAGAAATCCTGCCCTCCATTAGAGTTTTAAAAATGAGTCAGATTGTTACAGACACCCACTATAAAACCAGCAGGCGAACACAGAAACACAGAGGAGTTTGAAGCTGTCCTCCCTCTTGCACCGTGTGAAGCAGACGGAGGTAGCGGCTGTCAGTCAATGGAAACTTTTTTTTTCCAGAACTTCCACAACAGCATGTTGTTTGCTTTGGGCTTTGAACGAGTTTTAACCGAGCCCACACTCACAAATCAGGCTGAATTTTCTCCGAGGAATAAAGTCATTAGCTGGCTGTGTAATGAATTGGATTCTGCATCATTAATTGGTCGCCGCAACGCCTGCATGGGCTTTTTCCGATGTCGTAGTCCAGAGAATTTCTTGTAAGTGTTTATCATGCAGCTTTTTAAACAAGGTATTGACATTTGGAATTTGCTTTTATTTACTTTATCATCCTTGGTCTTTGCAGAGGGCTTAGTTTAATTGGACTTTGCTGTAGTTCAGCAAACGCTTGTTCAGCTGGAAATGAATTTAATTTGGTGTTTGCGAGAGATGAAGGAAGACTCAAAACCCATCCAAGGCATGAGTGGAATAAACAAGTTAACAACTAAAATAAAAGAATAATTTAAAATGATCAGAGCATTTCTGATAGTCCATTTTATTTGGCAGTAACATGCAGTCAAAATACTAACATTAACAGGAAATCAATTTGTCCTCTTTAGTGTTCTAAAAATGTGTTTTCTGTATGATTCAACAAGGGTCAGGACTTTAACACATTAATTTAGAGATTTTGATGTTTTTAACACAAATACATACAAAAGTCCTGAGCCGGAACCTGTGTTGTGTTTCTGGTAAACCATTGAATCTGACGCACATCCGACATCCACAGACAGCGATGGACGACAAAACATCTTCTGGGGTTTGATATTTGCTTAAAAAACGAGCTGATTATTAGACTATTGTTGTGTTTAAGTTGTGCTAAAGGAGTTAGCCTGTCAGATAATCTATTAAAACTTAAAATAGTATCTCAGTGCTAACCACGTAGCAACAGCACAGACATTAATTCTAATGTTAGGGTCCACAATCCACATTGCCATGGACTTCCTGAAACTCTGGAATGATGCATAGAAAAATACTTTGCACCAATTTGATAGTTGAGGAATCTCAATAACGGATTAAAAACATTATACATGTTTGTTGTTGAGCTTATATGTCTATTTATTCAATAATATAGCAGCAAAAGGTGTTTTTGAATTAAAAATGTTGCTTTTTTTGGTTCACTTATGGTTTTCAATTGACTAATTATAGATTCCGCAATTAACACAAGATGTTAAAGGATTCGTCACACATACAGGTATGAATCAAAGTAAAACTCCAGGTATGTTTTTACTGAGGGAATAAAGCTCACAAATAGTGGATTTTGCTTAATACCCCTCCTTCAGTACACACTTTCATTCTCCAGAGCAGCAAGCCGTTTAACTTTATTATGGTGCTCACACTTGGTAATCAGCTGTTTAAGGGAATGTGATTAACAACATCTGGCTGCAACTTTAACTCTAATTTCCAAAGGAAGCAGAAAAAGTGTGATCAGTTTGTTTTTTTTCCCCCATTGCCATATGGGTAGTTATTAAATGTAAAAAAAAAAAACAAGAATTTTCTTTTTTCATGGCCTGAACACATGGCTGTAATGAACATACTTGTCTAGTTCCAGTCTCCTCTATTTTCAGGGTTGTAAACACAGACACCGCCATGCACACACACATGCAAACACTTGGAATCACTTTCTGTTAGTTTGAGCCACGCCTGCTTGTCTCTTGGCTTGGTTAGCTGGGCCATGAGTTATTTGCATGCAGTGCTCCAACAGCACTTGTTAATATGATGAGAGCACAGACGACTGGGCAAAGCCTTCACACCCACACGCACACATGCAGAACAGTCCAAACGGTGAAACTGGCTAAAACCTGCAAACACCCAAATTATCCCACTTGGTGCAGCAGCTGAGCAGAATGTGCTTGTCAGGAAGCTTATTTGTGGATGTGCCTGGTCATCCAGAGAGCAGCAGACGGCACACAGGCCAGAGCAGAGCGGCACAGATCACAGCTGGCAGCAGGGACTAGGAAAGCTTTTAAGCAGCAACTACTAGAATTAAAATGTGTACTTTTCCACTTGCAAGGGTGAAAGCTTCAGAAATATAATAACAGTAGAAAGAGGCAAAGCTTCAAATTGTATTTTTTAAATTTAATAAGATAGGGGCACAATCTTTTTTTTGCTTTTTTTTTTATATAAACATCCCATTAAGCAGTTTTACCAATACAGCTAATAACAACATGAAATTACTCTCTGTGAAAAATAACAGCAATAAACGTTCCTACTTAAGCAGTCTATGAGCTGCAGTAAAATCTCAACCGCAGTCAGTTGAGATTTCATATTGCCTAGATTTCATATTCATATTGAGCTAGTTGGTGGAGAAGCCCTGTTTCTCCTCCACCAGGGCATCAACCGCACAGCTGTTTATTGTGGGACAAAGAGTGTTGGTCATTATGACTGCTTTCACTGACTGTCAACATTATCAGCACAGTGTGGCATACCAAACTGTTCCACGTGAGTACTGTATCCTGCTGGGCAGTTACTGCATGATACAGAGTACACAAGTGAGAGTACATCAATGCGCCGAAGACATCAACGCGTTGACTCCATCTCGAGTACACAACCACCTAAATGGAATGATGTGTGCTGGAGGAAGTGGAATCCCAGGCTCTTAGTTCAGCTCACAATACAAAGGCGTGACCAGTTGTTGTTCCACAGTAAAACATGTGGAATTGTTGGCTGGAGGCTCCTGGAAATCAGACATACAGACGTCAGAACCAAGACATTTCTGTTCCGACTGTCTTCATTCAGAAAATGATGTTCAGCAAATTTTGATTAGGTCAAAGTGAACTCTGCCAAGTGAGACTGCTTCAAAAGCAGGAAGTGTGGGGAATTCTGGGTAAATGATTCTAAAACAAGTGTGAATTTCAAGTACCAGCAGGAGAAATTACTTGTGATCTTTTGCCAAAGACAAGAGGGAACTCCAACAACTCACAATCTCACTCCAATCCATTTCGGATCACTTTTTGTGAAGAAAGAAGTTGTGTCTTCGACATGGTGTTCTTCAGTTATTCTTGGTGCAGCGGCACCACAGGTGAGGAGGGAAACAGGTTTTTCAAAGTATTCATTTGACACAATGCAGTGTGAAAGTGAATGGATGTTGCCGTTTTTGCCATCAATCTAGCAGACTATGCAAACCGCCTGAATCATCAGCTGTGAAACTGCAAACTAATCTATAAGATCTGGATAAGCACTATTATAATGTACTGGTCTACTTGCCACCTTATTTCAAATACTGAAGTTAGTTTTATGATGTAGAGGCCAAAGGTCTTGTAAATGTTACTTCCTTGAGAATCAATAAAGATAAAAATAATTAAAAAAAAATCTGAATAAAATAAGCAGAAATCGTTCTGTCCCCACCTATAATGTTCTTGCTCGGTAGCTTATGTAATTACATGAAAAAGAAAGAATGAGCTGGATAAGTATTGATTTTGGAGGAAGCATTCATTTATTTAAGTAACCAAAAACTCCCCCCAACATGGAGACGAGCTCCGCTTCAGCTAGCTGGTGCTTTCCCTTTTGATGAGCAGCCATCATCTTAAATATAACTCCACCGATTCCTTTGCAGACAGAACAGAGACATGTGCTTCTCTCGGTTGAAATAACGGTAAAGATGTGAATCACAGCATGAATGTCAGCCTGCAAATCAAAGCTGCAGCAGAGAGCTGAGCTACTACTCCTCTGCTCTGGCAACAGAGGTGGCACTGAAGCATATTGGAGCCGGATTAAAAGGAACTAAATACGGAAAAAATGAGGTGGAGGTAAGAAGGAGTTAAAACAAGGTGTTAAAAACGTGCAAAAACGAGAGGAGAGAGGAATGGGGTGAGAACATGGATGGTCAAAGATGAGCATGAGGATGTTGGAGGGGTTTCAGCGGCAGCAGAGAGCATGTGATTTTATGTTTGTGGTTTGCAGCAGATTCCACAGCAGCAGGTGTTGGTCATGTTGTTTGTTTTATGCCAGGCGCTGTAATATTTGACAGGTGTGTAAATTCCAGTTTAATTGCCTGGCTGAATGTAAATTCTCTAACAGCCTTGCAGCAGAGCAGTGTTTACCTAGTAACAACAGCAACTAAAACCTCTGAGTTTTATAGACACACCACCATTATGATGGCCGCCTGCATGCTGAATGCTTCAAGTCAGGTTATTAGAGACAAAAGGCGTCTTCTCACCTGTTAGTCTGATAGGCTGGGTTTGATTAGGGACCAAAGTTGCAACATTTGTCCCAATTTCAGTTGCCGCAGTTCTGTTTGATGCAGCTCTGAGTCACATGAACCAAACATTTAAAAAACCTGTTCTCCTCCTTGCCTGTGGTGGCGCTGCATCAAGCACCACTGAAGGAAATGACACAAAACGCTCTGAAGAAGACACTCAGCACAACTTCCTTTTTCACTAAATGGAAACAAAAATTGAGTGGCATCAGATTTTAGAGGTTGTAGAATTTCTATTTTGCCTTTGGCAAAGAAAAGAAAATAACACAAGCCGTTCACCCCGCTAGCGCTAGACTCAAGCAGAAGTATTTACCCAGAATGCCCTCACTTCCTGCTTTTTGGAGTGGTCTCCTTCACATTTGCATTTGGACCACTTCAGCCGATCAGACATCTTATATGGTTCGCATCACAGTTCAATGAAGCATTCCCCCAAACCTTCTGTGCAAACAAACTAGAATTTGATTAACATTAACTAAATATGGCTGCTGTAAAAACGGTCTGGTCAATAATCATGTTTCTTCATTTTAAGTAACTTCTCCAATTATTTTCATTCTCTTTTTTTTATTCTTGATCCATCCCCTCCATCTAAAATTTGCTCTTATTTTAAACAACCCCCTAGATTACTACAGAACATGTTTGTTTCAAGGATTTGGTTTCAACATTTCCCTGCTAAGCAGTGAAGCTGTTTCTGCATGACCTGCTGGATAATCAGAACCATTGGTCTATTTATACATCTGTGCTTCTCACATAAAGTCTAATTGGATAAATATGTTTCAGCCCTGAACCATTAACACTTCCTCATATGAGTGTGAGACATCATGTCATGGCTCATGACTCTTAAGCCTATTAATGAAAATCTGGCCATGTGATGAATATTTAGTCAGACTCTCGGAGTAACATTCCTGTTCTTGATGGAATCTGTTGAATACCATGTTAAACATTTGAAACAGTTTCATTCTTTTTCTTACGTTTCAGAATGTGAAGCGCTTTAGAGCAGTTCTTGGTGCAGAGGACAGAATTACTACAAGTTTATGCAAATTGCCAATTTTATACCCATCCACTAAGCCTAGTGGAGTGTTTCATTATCCTGCTGCTGAAAGATCGTGTATTGTCCTTCACCTTAGATCTGACAGCTACTTTTCTATGAATATTTGATTAAGGGAAATACTAAATCAGCTCCCTCCTAGAGGATAGCAGTGGACGGCCTATCCACTGTGTGAGTGTAGCAATAGTCTGTCTAAATATTATGGCTTCCCTCCGTTGTCAAGGCTGTTACATTTGACCTTCCCAGCCCTCCTGGCAGCTGTAACTGATGGCACTAACAGGCGTAATGGCCACTCAGATCCACTGGACCAATAGTACATAAATCAAAGGTTTTAGCTTTGTGAAGAGGGTCCCAGGCCAGTGCAGCCATGGCCCCTGCCGGCCCCCGCTCCACTGTGTCAAACAAGCAAGGAACAAATAAAGCTCACACCTTGGTGACCACCTTAATGTGAAAAGATTGTAGGGGCAACATTTTTCCCAGGGAACATATTTGGATGAAATGACCTGGATTGTAGGCGCCGGCACCCAGACAATAGCAGTAATGGAAAAACTTTGACTATATATATATATATCAGTGATGTGTGGTGAGGTTCATAGTTGGTGAGTCACTGGCTTAATCAAAATCACATTTACAAATATAGGCCGCCTGCATGTTATTGTTCACATAAGGAAATTTTTGCGCTTGCACGCTGGAGGGCAAAAAGACTATTCTTTTACATGCCATGCTGTAGAATAATTCCATTAACTCAATCAACCTTGGACATGTAGATACTATTAATTTTGTGTTATGTTCCACAGTGAAGGGAAAAATCATTAAAGTATAACTCAAAACCACTTCTTTCTCGCTCTCTGTATCAACTACGCGCAGACTCGTTGCCATAGCAATTGACAACAGTGCCACAAAAATCACTCAAATATTTCCCACACAAAGAGCAGAACATTCAGTCTGTTGCAGTACTATATGCTTTTAAGCTTACTGTTTATTTTTTGATTAATAATAAGTGATTGCTGTGGCAAGAGGAGAAAACTATAAATATATGGCTAGCTCCATGGCTAGCTCCATGGCTAGCTCCATGGCTAGCTCCATGGCTAGCTCCATGGCTAGCTCCATGGC